>VZTL01049122.1:6449-31440 GCA_013400535.1 Scopus umbretta | reverse complement strand
CCCCCCTTTTTATTTTCGTTTTACTCTTTCTCCTTGAGAAAGAACAGGATGCTCCATGTCTTGTCCAAGTCATGGGAGTGCAAAAGAGCAACATGAAGGTTGGATGAAACTGCTGGTCCTGTTCAGCTGTGTCAGGAGAAGATCGTGGGATTGGCTTCTTTTGCTTCTGACACAATTTTCAGTGGGTGGACAAGCAATACAGGGAAGTGGATAGGTTTTTAGATTTAGCAGATGGAAGAAGGTATAAAAGAAAACATTAAAAAGCCCTTACAGAAATTAATTGCCATTTCTGATGTTATTCATGATAGAGAAAAGCAAATGTTCACATTCACCAGAGATTGTTCAAGATGTGATGGATGGTTAACCATCGTGCTCAATTGTAAAAGCCTGACACTTAAAAAAAAGATGCAGAAATGAATCACAGTGCTCTTTAAATTTGAAACAAGAGATTAATATTTAAAGTCAGTTGAATAGCCAAAACCACAAATGAGGAACTGTTGAGAATGATGTGCCTAGAGCGCAGCTGCTTTAAATAAGAGCTTAACACTACTGTGTATCTGCAATACATTGCCTGACAATCACCAAATTACTTTTAATTCTAGTAAAATCAAAGAAAAAGCAGCAAAAGAAAAAATATCAGATGCATCACTAGGTGGAATCAGATCCAGAGAATACAGGACATTTTACAGCTTTCTCACAGATGATAAAGATGGGAGATCATAGAATCATAGAATATCAGGATGGAAGGGACCCCAAGTATCATCTGGTTCAACCTTTCTAGGCAGGAGCTCAGTCTAGATAAGATGGCCCAGCACCCTGTCCAGCTCGGTCTTAAAAGTGTCCAGCGTAGTGGAGTCAACCACTTCCCTGATCCGCAGTCACTGGTTTGGAGATGTCAGTTTAAAGACATGAGAAGAAGACTGAGAAACTGGTGCAGGGCAAAACGTGAAGGGAGACATTGTCAAAGTGACAATAAACAATTAGAATAAGGCGTTATTAAAGCGCAGTGCAATGCAAAATAATGCATCTATTTTTTTGGGGGGGAAAAAAGAAAAGGCTTTTTTTCATTTAAATTAGTGTTCCTCATTATATGTGATTGGAATGTGGAGATTTTTACTTCAAAAGGCACAAACACTGTGATTCCGAACAATAATCTTTACTTCTTTGCTGTCTGCTGTTTTGCAGGATAATCATCATTCTGTAAGTTTTGTTGTTTTTTTTGTTTTCCAAAAGAACTAGTCAAATTTGCAATTGCATTGGCTCCCTCTGGTGGCATGCTGAAATGCTCTACTTTATAGTCCAGTAAAATTACTGGAATATCAAAATTAGTTTGATAGCAGAAATTTGAGGTTACTATTTTATGTAACTGTTACATTAAAAATAGGAGAAACAAATAATCATACCTCTTAAATGCAATCCAGCTTATATAAAATCAGCTCATGAAATTAAATTCTAGCAATCTGTGTCAAAATGGTTGGAGAAACATTAGTCATTTTCCCTCCATCACATTCTCTTAACTGAATTCATGGATAGCATTTCACTAGTATGTGTTTGGAAAGGAGAGGAGTTACAGCAATGTCTTAACTATGGGACTGGCCTGTTTCACTTGGCAGCAAGACTCAATCAGTCTCTTACAGAAAGTTTTAATAGGAGAATTTCCATTTTGAAATTAAGGTGCTTGGCAGCTGTTGCCACTTGCGTCCTGAGAATTCTTGCCAGAGCTGAACCAGATGTGCAGTTAATGCCTGTTTTTGTCCATTTGTTATTAATAATGAATATAGAAAAGAGAGGAAAGAAAGGATAAAGAGGAGCAGGAAACAGGGAAGCAGTTAGATCATTTCCCCTGTTTATGCATCTGGTAAGGACCCACATTTTAGGGATTCTTCCCAAAAGATGAAACTAACCCTTTTGCCTAGAGTTGGGTAACACTGCAGTTGCCCATTCTCAATGTAGCAAGACTGACCAAGAGGAAGAAAATTATTAAAGTTGCATCATCACTGCAACACTGTCCCCTATCTCTGCAGCATAAGTCCTCATTACCAAACATGGTAGGTTTCCCAAAAGAATGAATGCTCCTGCCCTTTCTTTTCCTTAATAATAACTGAGAGTTCAAGGACTGTTGCCTGGAACCAGAGAGGGAGAGGTTTTTTGGTCAATTTGACTCTGCTGTATGAACATTCTCAGGTTGATACACTGATATACTTTTAATTACAGCACTTTAGAAACTATGAAAGAAGACAGAAGGAAGTCAAGTTTTTCTGTAGATTATCTACTCATATTGGAAGAAATTGTGTAGGCTCTTCTGTTTAAATGGATGAGGGGGCCACAATCTTCTCTGGCATAGTTTAAGAAAAGTAAAAAGGGAAATGCTAAAGATATTTTTTAGAACCATTGTTTTCTAAATGGCATGAAGACTAGGTTTTTTGAAAGGACTTCAGTGCTAAATACCAATAATATTTTGCAATTCTGACGAAATTCAGCTGAAGATATCAAATGTTTGCCCAGTGTGACGTGGGCAAAATCCTGATCCTACAAACACTTCTGCTTAAGCAAAAGAATTTAAACAAACTTATTAGATAACTTTTTAATGAACTTATTGGTCTACTGAGTCTGAAATTTCAGCTTTTCAGAATTACTTCAGACAGGTTATTTCAGGTTTTCAAAAAAACTGACAACCAACAATGCTAAGAGTAAAAGCTGCACAACTGTGAATAGCGTATATATATATATATATGTCTACTACAGAATGAAGAATTTTCTATGATTCACTTACTAGTATATTGAAGCATAATAGCTTGGCATTCTTAAGGCCTATTTACATAATTCTGCACATCTGCAAGTTCTTGGAATATTTCTTTAACCTGTAAGACACACACCATCAGGTAAGTAATATATTGCCTGTCAGCATGTTATGCTAAAGCATTTAATGAGCTTTAGTGTTACTAAATCTTGTTTCTTCATATGAGGAAGTCCTGTATTATCCAGCAAGTTCTTTACCTGATGTTTCCATAATGTGTGTTTGTATTACATCTACAAAACCCACTAGTTTTGGACAATGTCTTTTTGTTTTTAAAATCAATTGAACCAGTAATAAATTACCAATTTTTAAATAAAGCTAGCTTTTGAGCCAAGAAAGAATATAAAAAATTTCAGCTGTGTTTAAAAGGCAGAAATGATTGAAACTGTGCATTAAGAATGGAAAGTCATTCATAACTCTACATCATATGATTAAAAGCTGAGCTTGACTATTTATAGCTAAGCACTGTCAAAAGCAATATGTGTTGATGAGAGAACCTGACTGTTAGTACATTCCTAGATTAGGTGCGTGTTAATGAGGCCTATAGAGTGCAAGAAAAGGGATGAAGTGTGAAGATAATATTTAGAAGCCGGAAAACACTTTTAAATTGCTTAGGTACACAAAATTGTAAAATTGGAGGCAAAAGGAGCTGAAGTAGGTAAAATTTTCACTTTCTAACTATCCATAAAGCATCTCTGCTTCCTATAGAGACTTAACCATGTAAACTTACAATACTTAAACATTTACTCCTAACAAATAATTATGCTAGTATTTTTTTAATAGTAGTTAATTACTATGAATAAATACCCCCCCTTAAATAAATAATTATTAATACATTCAGAGTGTATATTTTCCTGATGGCATTTTTTTAAATAAATGAGAGAAAGCAAGCACTTTGCAGAGGGGCTCCGTTCCAATACAATGCTGAAATCAAGCTTTTTAATTTTGCTTCTGTCTTAGTCTGGGTTATATTAAGGATAATTTCAGGATAATTGGCAATCACCAAGGAATTTGACTCTTAGGGGTGTGTCAATCCTTAAATGTGGGTATGGAAGCACTTTTACTGTGCCCGTCATCTGGTATAATTCCCTAGAAGATTTCAAAGTTGATGGGATGCAGCTTTGCAAGACTATTTAGATCAGTCTGGGAAACTGACCAAAAGATGTATATTCAGGACAGAAGATACATCATAAGACAAATCAATGGATTAATTGACCAATCTTTTGGTCATCACTTTTTTTCAGAAAAAAATCCTTAGTATGCATGGGAGAGAGTTCCTGAAGTCTGACTGTCCCTGTAGAATAACACTGTGTTTTCATAGGATGAAAAATTAAAATACCAAAATGAAACAGTTTTTGTAGGTAAATGAACTGTGAATATCCTATTACAACATGCATTCTTATCATACTCTACCTCCTGTAACTGCAGAGTGTAGCAATCTGTTTTCCTATATTTGGAAGTACAAGAATAACTGTACCCAAAAATGTGCACTACAGGGCCAATTAATAATATCCCCATTCTCTTAACTAGCGGCACGCTTGTGTGTAAAGTTTAGACCTACATCTGAGTTTGCCTACAATTTAGGGAGGGACAGAAGAGGGTTGCAGTTCTGCAGACCGGATGCAGAACTTCAGCTGCGATATTTGGGAGAGGATGTTGTGGATAGATACATATCTCAGATTCAGATACCTTTGTGTTTCAGGATGCATTCAGAATTTGGGTGTTGCCTTGTGCTAGTTCCATATTTATACTTCCTCTGTGGTAAAACAATTACTTAGTTTGAGATTTTGATGAGTGAAATAAAGAGAATTCATGGCTTTTGAAAAGACAAGGTAGTGAAAGCTATGTTTATAGAGAGGAAAATATGCACAGAACTCATGGAAAGAGGATATGAAATTTGGAAGGCTGTGACTACAGTTTCTGCAGCCCATAAACCACAACATTTCCTTCATGTGTTCAAATGATACAGCCAAGAGACAGTCATTGTGCACTGTGCTCTCTCCCTTCGCCAGGTCACTTTCTGAAAGGGTAAACAGCATGAAATTGTGCATCAAGAACAGCAGTTTCATGGCTAGTCCTAAATGGTTGGATATGGTACAAAGAAAGGATGGGGATGAGTGACGGTATCAGAGCAGTTCAACAACAGCAGGCATACCATGCACATCGTCAAAAGTTTATTCATCAAAGGTTCTCAGCAGCTCGGCAGGCTTTTGTGCCTACATTCATCTTCTCATTCTGTATGCACATAACGGCAATGCCCAAATTGCGATCGCTTATCTCCTAGCTCCTAACTGCAATACTTAATGAGAATACTGTGAACACTCCCTCCTTATATAGTCAGTTGTACTGGTTTTGGCTGGGCCAGAGTTTATTTTCTCCATAGTAACTCGGATGGGGCTGTGTTTTAGATTTGTGCTGAAAACAGTCTTGATAACACAGAGATGTTTTAGCTATTGGTGAGCAGTGCTCACACAGAGTCAAGGACTTTTCTGCTTCTCACACCACCCCACCAACAAGGAGAGTTGGGGTGCACAAGAGTTGGGAGGGGACACAGGTGGGACAGCTGACCCCAACTGACCAAAGGGATATTCCATACCATATGGCATCATGCTCAGCATATAAAGCTGGTGGAAGAAGAAGGAAGAGGGGGATGTTCAGAGTGACAGTGTTTGTCTTCCCAAGTAACCATTACGTGTGATGGAGCCCTGCTCCCCTGGAGATGGCTGAACAACTGCCTGCCAGTGGGAAGTAGTGAATGAATTCCTAGTTTTGCTTTGCTTTCATGCACGGCTTTTGCTTTACCTATTAAACCATCTTTATCTCAACCCATGTGTTTTCTCACTTTTACTCTTCCAATTCTTAACCCCATCCCACTGGTGGTGAGTGAGTGGCTGCGTGGTGCTTAGTTGCTGGCTGGAGTTTAACCATGACACAGTAGGGAGACAGAGAAAGCGTTTCAGTGTTAGACTAGCAGAGTGTTATTCTGGGCTGCCTACAGTGTCCAAAGTCAGGTGGGATGATGGTAAGTTTGTTTGACTAGGAAATTGTTATTCCTGCTTGTTTCATATCCCCATCCTCGTCCCAAGAATTTAGTTCCTGAAGTTTTTCATTATTGCAGCAACACAGAAATATTATCTAACTTGACCCATTTTTTTCTTTCATTAAGTTTATCTACAGGAAGATGGTCATACACAAAAGCTTTAATTTATATTCTTGGTATATGATTACTAAAGAGATGGTTACACTGGGAAAGAAGATTGTTTTATATTGAAATGTGTTTCATTAGGTAATTTAATTGATAGGTTTGGTGCTACCACAAGGCAACTCCCAAGAAAAGGGAATATTTTAACTTAATATACTATGTATAAACACCTTCCAAGCCTGTATGGTAATTGCTCATCATTATGTCTGAAGCAATGGTCTTTTGGCAGAAACTTAATGACTGTTATTCCACTGGGCAAGCTCAGGCTCTGGTATTCACTTAGTGAGTTATTGTCTTAATTCTTTGTGTCTGGATGATCACAGAGAATGTTATTAATAATAGATTGGAAATGAAGGATAAGAGTGTCTATTCATCAAAGACCTTATTCAAAGGACATACGAACTCTGGCTTGCTGGACTGATTGTTTTATGCAAGTGATAGTGTCATTTGTACAGCAGATGCCTAATAGCAGCCACTGAAGAGTCACTGAACTGCATTGTTCTCAGAAAGATGTATGCCTCTTACTATCTTCACAAATTGTAAAAATAAATTTATAGAGTACAAATACATTTTCATAGATGAAAATGCTTTTCATAGATGAGACTGCTTTCAAGCAGCTAAAGATGTGATATGACTTAATTTCATTACATGACTATCTATACCTTGCTTTCTAAATGAAGATAAACTGGAATAGAGAAGAAGTGTCTAGCAGAAGGTAACATGAGAACAAAGACTCTAAAAGGTCTTGGAATTATTTGTATTACAAAAAGTTCTTCTATCATGCATCTAGCCACGGTTCCTAGATTTTTCTGAAGGGGAAAGATTTTTCGTCATCTTTTGAAGTGCCTTAAAATAGCCAACCTTTTATATACCCACTATTTGCTTTTCTACAGCCTGCAATGGGAGAGGATTTTTTTGTTGTTCTGCAGACAGCATAATTTTCTCCTAGACACAGCCATTTATGATGAACTCACAGAAGGAGTACATCTTAGAGGAGGAGGGGTTTGGAGAAGGCATGGGAAAGTCAGATAGCTAGTGTTCTGCAAGAGAAGCCCATTTACAACATTTCTTTAAGTAGTCCTATAAACCATTTCTCATTTTCCTGGAGATCCAATGTGTTAAACACATTGTGGGTTGTGGGATGGGATACAGAAGGTGGCATGTGATGGAGAGCTCAGGGATGTAAGCACATGACATGGGGCATGTGCTGGGTGTATTGGTCATTTTACAGAAGAAGAGCTGAGGTGCTGCATTTGCCAGTGCTTGTCAGGGCCTAATTTCAATGTAGGGACAAGGAAGATAAGAGCTACAATGCAATACTGTTGTATCTTTTTCTCTCCAGAATCCCAGGCCAGAAATACCACTTATACAGAGATCACTAAGGAAGTGCATTTACCTACATGAGTGCAGGAAGTGAGAGAGGTTGTAGCACTGTATTGGGAGTGAAATTCAGGTACTAAGGTAAGATCTACCAAATAAGCAAACCTCACACTAATATTTAACAGTTCTATAGTTCAGTTTTAAGAGCCTTTAGTTTTAAGGGCTCTTCATGTTATTAGCTTGCACAGAGTGGATCAACCCTTGGGACCAAACTCAGCCTTGTGAAGCCAGCAGCAAGAAGGAGAACAGTAAAGCAGTACTTGCTCACAGCAGAGCACAGCAGTGTGGTAGGACTCAGATCACCAGCAGCATTGGATTTACGGCAGCATGTGGCATGAGCAGCAGTTGACTTTGTATTTGGAGATGGCCATGGAGAATTCAGATTGGAAGATGACAGTAAATACATTTTACTGCTATTCATAGTATTTGCAGTGGCTGAGGACACATACGCACTTCCATTGAACCTGAAACTTCCATCAAACGTAAAACTTGTATCCAAAGACTTAATGTGCAGAAGAACAGGAACTCAATCATTCAGTCAGCCAGATTGTGGGTTCCATGGAAAAGCCATCCCTGCAATATAGATCAGCAGCTGTATTTGACTGGATATAGATATATAGATAAGATAATACAGAAGAGAAGCTGTATTTGAGTGGATATTGTCCTTGGTCCACAAAAGCAGGTGGCTCCCTGGTGCAGGGGTGCTGGTGTTGTGGCAGGTCAGGGCTTGGCAGCCTAGGCCTGTCCCACCGCCCCAGCCAGGAGCAGGGCAGCCAGGGAGCACTGGGGCAGCCCCAGCCTCAGGCACTGGGCACCTCTGTGGGGATGGACCAAGGTCAGCCCATGGGTGTGGGTCAGGACCAGGCTTGGTGAAGAGTTCTGGGGTCAGACACACCCCTGGAATGGCCAGCCAGGGCCTCTCCATGGCGCTGTCTGGGGGCCTCTCCCCACAGGCACCAGTGGGAAGGGGCTGTGTCTTGGCCCTGAGACCCACTGCCAGATCCCCAGACAGGGGGAGGATGCACTCAGGACCCTTAGAGATATGTTGAATAAAGGCCCTACAAAACAAGTGGGGAAACATAGCATCAGCAGGAAACACAGAGTTTATCACAGGATTTATAACAGTTGGCAGGTAGGAACTATACCCTACGGCAGGATCATGAAGTCTGTATAGGAGCTGCAGAGCAGGTGAGCAGACACTGTCAGCTGAGCCCATTGCTCTAGCACAATGTAAAGACATTCTCCCAGGTCATAAGCATGTCTCTGTAACTCATCCCTCCCTTTCTGCAGATAAGATATCTGAAATGGACAGTTTCTGTTTAGCCCTGTTTTCAGCCACTGAAGGAGAAAACACCAAGACTGAAAAGAAGCAGCATCATTACACCTGCTGAAACTAGCAGGGTTCAAAAGTTCAGAGAAACCAAGGACGTCAGGACAGGGGTCTAACATACACTGCTCATCAAACTATCCAGCCACTCCCCTTGGGTGATACTGCTGGGTCTGAACCATTATGTGATTTTCTGATGTAGATTCCTGGTCTTCAGGAATAACTGATAACATTCTTTTCATAGGAGAGAGAGAGATTAAGAAAGGAGTGATTTAAGAACATGACGGTAAGCTTCAATTATTTCAAAGCAGCTTTATTGTAGAATATTAACTTGAAACAGAGACTCAGGAGATCTGAGGCCTGAGCGTCAGAAGTCGAAGATGTGAATGAAATACACTCCACTTGTCATTAAATATGAATACCTCCATTGGGCAACAACAGGGGGTCTTCTGCCATCATGATTTCAGACTAAAAGAAAGGCTTATGTTGTCTGAAAATGTCTCAATTTTTTCCAGCTATATGAATTGCAAAAATAAAAGATGTTATCTCTCATTACAAATCATGACACCTTGAGGCCACAGAAGAAAATTCCCCATGACTGAAATATTGGTTAAGTACATTTTGTGAAATTTATTGTATTGCTAGCCATTCATTTTTAATTGTATTGCCACAGTACTTCTGAAGTGAAAACATTAGGGAGATAGTTCTCTGCAAATATGAATTTCAGCTCCCCAAATCTTCACCATCATCTTTCTGACATACTTAGGGGAGGCTAAGCTGATAGTTAATGAGAGGAAAGAGGTGTATAAACCAGAGTATTGACAAAAATCACTGACAAACGGCCTTTAGTCAGAGCTCCTGAGGGGTCACGACAAAGTTGAAGTGCTAGTCCATGATACTGAAATAAATATCAAAAGACTGAAGTGATCAGAAAATACAGTCTTGCTTGTTTTCTTAAGAAAAATGAGCTCAGTGTCTCCTCAAGTGATTTTACTGATTTCTTGAGACAAAGCAGTTCTTAGTACAGGACTCCCCCTACTTACAATGCTATAAATCTGCAGAAAAAACATATCAAAATATGTCAATCTTCAGAAAAACAGCTGCATTATCTTGCCATGCTCCTTGTACATGTATCCCTTAGGAGTCTCAAACATAATAATTAGATATTAATATCTCCAAGTCTAAAATCTTTTCTCAGTCCCATGGTTTTTCTTCACACCTATCCCAGCAGTATCCTTCTGTACTCATTTCCAGCCATGCCCTCAGATTGCATTTCTAGAGTTGCAGAGGGGACAGACTGCATCCTCATCAAGTTTGCAGATCACAGCAGATCAAGGGGGCTGTTCGATACACGTGAGGGCTGGGCTGCTGTTCTGACAGGCTGGAGCAATGGACGAACAGGAACCTTATGAACCTAAACAAGTACAAGTGCAAAGTCTTACACCTGGGAAGAACAAACCACTGGCAATGATACAAGCTGGGGACTGATAGGCTGGGAGGAACTCTGTGCAGAAGGACCTGAAGGTACTGGCAGTCAGAAAGCTGAACATGAGTCAGTGGTGTGCCCTAACAGCAGATAAAGTGTCCTGAGTTGTATTAACAGGAGCACAGCTTGTAGACTGAAGAAAGTGCTTATATTCCTCTGCCAGATCACAGCTAGACAGTACATGTTTTGGGCCCCTCAAAACAAAAGACACCAATAAACTTGAGCAAGTTCAGCAAAATGTCACAATGACAGTCAGGCTGGAAGACCTCCCCTGTGAGTAGAAGCTAAAGGAATGGGGCTTGTTCAGCCTGGAGAGGCGATGGCTTCAGGGGACCTAAAAGCAGCATTCCCATACCTACAAGGAGGTGGTTGAGGAGGTGGAGCCAAGATCTTCGTAGCAGGTGGGAAGCAAGGAGACAAGGGGTGTCAATTGAAACAAGAGAGGTTCAGACTGAATGTGAGGAAAGCCATTTTCCCCATGAAGACAGCCAAGAAGTGGGACAGGAGCCCAAAGAAGCTATGCAGTCATCATCCTTGAAGGGTTTCAAGATCTGACTGAATAAACCCCTGAGCAACCTGGTCTGATCTCATAGCTGACCCTTGTTTGATCAGGAGGTTGGACTAGAGAGCTTCTGAAGGTCCCTTCCAACCTGCATTATCCTCTGATCCTATGAAATTATTTCTGAAAACTTTCCTCTCCCCTCCCCTCCTTGGATGACTTGAGGAGGGCTTAAGGGAGATGAGAAGAGAGGTATGGCATAGGAAGAAACTAATGTTTTTTTTCAGTAAATTACATTAAAATCTTGTGACTAGGAAAAGTGGAAGTAGCAGGAACCATAGGAAGAGAAAGCATGGGTCAAAGTATTTTGGAACAGGCTCTGTAAACGGTTATTCATGTGAGCAAGGACTGATAGACAGCCCTGATTAGTGTACAATTGTAATGGGACTTCACGCTCTACAAGATCAAAATAGTAAAGTGCTCCATTATGGCAATTATCTGTCAAAGGGTGAAAGCACAATGGATGAAGTTGCTAAAATACTTCTGTGTTCATTAGCCTCATTATGTTGCAAATGTGTTACAGGGCACTATATGCTAACGCTGTACCTGACAAACAGAAACTGTTAATGGAAATAATAGAAAGACAAATTATAAGGAAGCCAATCCATGTTCAGCCATTACAAATCCAAGTACATGTTCAGCCTACAAATACTTATCAGTTGGTCTGTGGTCAACTTCCAAAACCCTTTCATCTGATCCAAGTTATGAGGGGGTTGAGGTCATGCAGCCTCTTTCTCATGACATGATAGATCCATAATATTCTACTCAGAGCTGAGGCCGAACAATTTTAATTTTTAACTTAGGGAAACAGATGGGTCTTCACTTGACCTTGAAGATATTGGAAGGCAAACAAATGATCAAGCATTGTCAATCATTCTTTGGCAAAAAGCTCTTTCTAATCAAGATTTGTAAACTGAAAGACCTAAATAACTTGGATTGAACCAAACTGCATTTTTTTGACAAGGAAACTTAGTAATGTCACCTATGTACAGGGATGTGGGTCCCTGCTTTCTTTCATAAATATGTCTTCAGGTTTTGCTTGTAATTTTTTTATATATGATACTTTTTATATAACATTTTATTAAAGTAATTACTTTTGGTTCTGGTCAGGAAAAAGCTTTTAACTCATCAGGTATCAGTGGCTTCAGACATGTTTTAAGAATTTCATCATTCCCCTGTGTGGCTGAGTTGGGATTTCAATATTCACCCATGTGTCTGGGGAGAACAGAAGGTACATATAGATCTTTACCAGTGTGGAATACATTCCCTCCATAGTGGTACTAGTTAACAAGCTATAGGGAGGAAGGACTATTCCCCAGCTCTTTCTCAAATCCTTCCAGGCAACTCCTTCCAAAACTCTAAAAAGTCTTTCAGCGCTTACATTCAGAAGATCTAAGGGTTCTAATTATAACCAGTTCTTCACCACTGACATGGATGACGATGAGGAGAAAATGAGATCTCAGTGTGTTCCTTCTGTTTTTTATTCACCTGCTGCGAGTGTCAGAGAGATAACTGGCTTCTATTTATTGCATAAGGCACCACTGTCTCAGGATGCTAGGAAAAGGTTATATGAACAGCTGATTTGTGTAACCGATTTGTTCTAAATTTGGTGCTCATTTCTAGATTAAAGCCTCAGAACCAGATCTGCATGTACGCACTCTCTGGAGTTATTACATTTATATCAAAAATCAAGCCCGTGTAATGCTGCTGCTCAGGAAAAATTACACAGTAGCTGGAGAGGAATAAAACCGCAACAGGATAAAAGTGCATAATAACAGGAAAAAAAGGAAGACGTAAAAAGGAATTGGTTGTTTCTGAGGTGAGGGGAATGGGGCTCTATGGCTAAACCCAGCTGGCCTGGAGGAAGAGAAAAATAGGATAAATAAAAACATGTAGGAAAGAAGCGTTGCCAATTAAATCTTAATATCATCTGGGCAAGAAAGTAGCAATGTTTAATAAGAATCCAACTAAACTTGAATGTATTATCTGGCAGGGGCAAAGATATATAAGGGGGGAGTTCTTAAATAACTAGCACATATATTTGCTGTTGACAACAACGTATTTTCTCCAAGGAGAATTTCAGAATATGACTCTCTAATTCCAACAGTCCTCCCATTTCCTGGACCAGATTTTCTTCCCTTTTTTGAATCTCTGCATGCTTTAATAGCTTCAGAAATGTTGCAGAGGGATAGTTAAACTGTTCAGTAGTTACACTTGCAGACAGTAGTTAGGAGAGATTTGCAAGCTGGGAGAAAGAAAAACAAATTTCTGAATAAAGAAAGAAAAAATAGCAACAGCAATCAAAGTATGCTTTGGGGCAAGCTATTCTTTATGATTGCAGCAGGTGCAGCAAGTGATGTAGCTTTGCTGTGCAATGAGGATGAGACAGGCTACTGTGCACAGTCCCAAAGGGCCTTGGCATATGAGTGTCACCTACGTAGCACATACTGCCTTGCCATAGCTTACCGGGATTGGAAAAAGTCTTGTGACAAACTTGAGGGTGATGGGGGCCAGGGAGGCTTATTAAATTCCCTTGAGATTCTTCTAAAGAAATAATGTCACCAAAGTGACTACTTCAGCCTTTAGACCAGTGCAGCTTCTGTGGGTAGGCTGAATTACAGGATGCTTTGGGACAGAAAATTTCTCCTTCTGTCCTTTGCCTTGTGTTCAGCTGGGAAATTGCTCATTAGTGAGTACTAACACTGGCTTAAGCTCCCAAATTTCTGATAATTCATATCTTCTGTCCAGAATGTCCAAATGTGATTTTTGAGCCTTGGGCAGCTCATGAGCCGTTGAAGTGAAGTTACTCTGCTGCTGCTATGTTTTGTGGTGAGTTATGGGGTAGCACTGGCAATGAATCTGTGTGGTGATCTGAACCCTCAGCCACTGGAGCAATGTGGTGGGACAGGCAATCCTGGGCCACGGAAGGATTCGGCTATTCGTCTAGCCCAGCCTCAACAGGGAGAAGAGGGTGGTGGGACCTTGTGGATCTACTGTAACCACCTGCCTGTGGACCTGTGCTGGATTTCCCTTCTCTTCAGCTGTCATGGGGATTGCTCTTTGCAATACAGAGATTTTGGTACGCTGCTGGTAGGCTCTGAAAGACTATGCACATTGAATAATGTATATAATAGATGTTGCATTTGATTAAGAAAACCTTATATGGTATTGCAAAATTCAATTCTAATTGCATTTATTTTGAAATTAAAAATAACTGAAAATGTTGGATGATTAGGAAAAGTAGACTTTTGCATATTATCCAAACAGAAAATGTCAGCACTTGGACATATAGCCAGTTAGCTGCACAACTCGCAGTTATGGGATCAGCAGCTCACAGAAAGATTTCAGAGTTTATAAATCTATATTCCAGCCACTGCCCTAGTAGCACTCTCTCTGTGTTCACAGCCATAGGTCCATATATGCCTAACCTACAATTTTTGTGCCAATACAATGCCGGTGCAGTTTCACATACTCTCAGCACTGGTGTCTGTTGGAGCCAAGGGCTGCAGTGGTTTTGACTGTGCTCCCTGTTCTGTGCAGAGCTGCATAAAACTGGGGGGAATCCAGATCAGATATTCGGCTGCTCTTGATGCATTTTCCCCACCTTACATTCATGATGTTGAGAATGTAATCCACACGGTGGCCAGGTGGCATGAACTTTAAACATTCCAGGTGTCCTTTTAGCTGTTTCTAAGACAAATAGCTTCTCACTGTTTCCCATGAAAACTGCTCAAAGAAGGCATACAAAGAAACCATTTTAGTTGGAACACTAGAGGAAGACAGCTGTGAATTTTTGCGTTCACTTTTAGGGGTCTAAATAGTGTGATAAAAGCATTTAGAATGTGAGTTGTGAAGTGAGCCCAAGCTGAAGCACATTCTTTGGGAAACAAGACAAAATATTGCTCTAGCTTAGTACTCAGGACAGATTGCTACATGTTTTTAGTGTGACTGTGACAGATCCTGTCATTAGCAGACACACGTGCAGAGTATGAACACCTTGACCTGGGAGATAATTAACAGGAACAGAAAACAACAACCAAAAGCTAGTCCCCCTCTGCTGTATTGTATCAGCCCTTCTGGGAGGCATAGGATGCAGTAATATCAACAAGTATTAAGCTAGGGCTTAATCTCAAGCCTCAGGGTCTGCCAGTTTCTGCATTGCTCTATAAATCATCCTTTCTTCTTAGCAGAGCTTGGGTGGGTATTAAGGATGTGTTTATATCTAAGCTTCAAAGTCAGCACTCACTGATACAATTAACTAATCTACATCTCTCAAAGCTGAAGATAGTTGTTTATTTTTAGGTAGAACTATTTTTCATCTGAAAGCCCTGATTTATCAAAACTGAAGTGTCTTGTGGGAAGATGTTTTAGCAAAAATTTAATAGAGCTGTCTGCTGAGGAGGCATGTGTGAGAACCTGCCAGTTTGACTAAGCAAGGGGCAATGACAAGCTGAGAGCATGCAGCCCTGGAGCCAGGCGTCTGGCTCCTTACAAGCTCAGCTTCTCTGTTCTCGGTTTTTAAGTATCTCACCTCAAGGCTGCCAGGAGCCAGCAATGGGGAAATCCTCAGTGTTCAGCCCTGAGGTGCCCAGTCACCCCAAATGTTGGAGTAGCAAGGCTTGGGGAACATGAGGGAACTTCATGGAAAGGTAAAAATACAACAAGATGCGGACTTTTGAAACTGATTTTGGAATTTCTTTGCTGGTTTTTGTTGCTAAAACTTGAGGTTTTAGTCTGAAAGAAAAGAGGCCTTTCTACATTCTCTCAGCAGAAAAATTCCTGTCTCTAGACAACAATATCTGCAAATGTATGTATACAGCATTATCTTCCCATTTCCTAAGCTGTCTCCACAGGGCTTCTTAAATCCTACCTGTTTCAAACATGGAAATACAAGTTCTGAGACACACAGCAGCAGTCTCCAAGGGAAAATGCTAAGACAGCAGCATGGTATGAACTAGCCAAATAGAAATCCCACATTGCATTTACACCACTTATGAAAGGAGTCTAAGAATGCATGCATGAGCAGATGCCATTCTCAGGAATTTTGGGGTACCTACACACTCCTGTCCCACTCTCTCCAGCTCTGGGTTTCTGCATTTAAGACTTGCAATTTCACCTTGTTGTATTTGCCTTTGGACAAAGCACAAACAGAGCATCTGCTCTATTCCCCTGAACAATGACTCTAAACATCTAGGGTCAGAAGCTGTGAAATAACTGCTCTCAATTCCCTGAACAAGCTTGCTATTGAATTGACTCCTTTGCTCTTACCCAGGGAGAGTACGCATCTCTCTAATTTGCTTGGCAGCCAAACCACAACTTCCTACTATTCAGCATACTCCGAGCTATAAGGCATTGGTTTGAATAGTGTTTTACAGTGAGTTATATGAGAGACACTGACAAAGGCAACCTAGGTACTTGTCTACATAATTACACTAGTATAATTATACTGCTAAGATAATACTTGTATAACTCACTCAGGATGAGTGTCTTTTTTTTTTTTTCCTGCAACAATATATCTCTTTTAAAGCAACATGATGATGTAAGGCTTGGCTAGACTACAGTATTGTGTTTGCTAGGACTTGAAACTTTCAGTATGCAGGTAGTCTGATCAGTCAAGAGTGAAAATTTCATTGATACAGGATGGATCAGTGCCTCCTCTCAGACTTGTCCTCCTCTCTCTACAAGCACTTTCCATAGTGTTCAGCCCAGTCTGCTGTCTTGGTGTCTATATTCAAGATGCTTCAGGACCTGGCCTCAGTTTATCTAAAAGATCCTATAAAGTGCAAGGAGGAAGACTGCAGTGGGTAACCTCAGCAGAAGAGCAGTAAGTATCAAAAGGGGGCTGCTCACTTTCCTGAGGGTGCCGGCCATTGTTTTACTCTAACCTCATATTACTTTCCCAGTCATCACACAGTCATACTGAAAAGCCTGCCATGCTTATCAGCCATTTCTTGAAGTATGCTGGGAAATAACATAGGAATTTTCATTCTTGATTGGCCAAAATATACTAGTTTGTACAGTGGCAAACTGGGAAGGAATGTGAGAAAAGTGAAAGTGAATAATTGTAGTTCCCAGTACATGCTCCTGGCTTCTGATAATCTGAAGTTTATGAGTGTCTAAAGACAGAGCTTGTATGGTATTGGTGTTTAAAATGAGCAGTATCCCTATCTTTTTATGAATCTAGAAGCCTGTTTGGAGAAGCGGAAGAGTATATAGGGGTTCTTCACTTTTGGTCTAGATTTTGCTTCTTTAATAGGAATAAAAATTTCCATAGTACATGTCAGGCCATGAGGTCTTCTCCCAACCAGGATTTTGGAAAGCACTTATTCAGGAAATATCTTATGGTCCTTAAAGGTTAATTATATATGGAATTTAGTACTGGCATAGCAGGAGCTAGAACTTTAAAGTTCAAAGGTGCGTTTTAGATTTTATAACTCCCCTTTCTATCTTTCTAGTAATTAAATGATTCATTTTCATATTGCGCATGATACTTTTACATCTGTGTAAGTGTTGTTACTACTAGGCTTTTACAGCTGAGATAGTGTCAGTCGTATTCAAATTCGTGTTTAAATTTGCAATGACGAAACCACATGTTTCTGCATTTTCCGCAATAGTAAAAGATATTTGACTCCCAAATTACAAAACATTTGGGCATATTTTACTGTTTTACTATCACCTATATTACCTTTTCTATCCTTGAATGCAAATAAGTTTTTTAAAGACAGCCAATGCTGTGAATATCATGGAACAACACATGAACTTCGTCCTGGAGCTAAATCTAATGTGGCCACATTTCCATTGCTGTGGGAGAATCATCTAAAAAGGTTAGGCAGAACTACCTTTTTTTTTTTTTTTTTTGATTGAATACATAAAATTGATCAGTTCACAGCCAGTGGACGTTGTCCATTTTGGGCTTGGACTCACTGGACCATATCCAAAAATAACTGACGTAATTTCCTCCACCTGCTTGTATCTGCCTGCGGGGACAGAAAAGTCTGGTTGCTGAGTACAGAAGCCAAGAAGTGTTAACTTAAAACTGGAATTTAAAACAGACGGTGGCCTATGTTGACAATGACCTTCAGCACACTCTCAGTGCTCTTCTTGTCACCCTTATGTGGTGGTTGTGATATGACCCAATGTACAGAACTATTGCGTTTCTTTGTTTTGTGGCATCTCCCCTGCCTGTCACATGTTGTCCCTGGTTTTATATTGAAATTTTCATCTCTCTGGCTAGGGCTGGCGCTGTCGGGCAGCATGGAGGTACAGGAAAGGAGATGGTGCACACGGTGCCTACCAGCCTCATTGGCGAACTCTGGGTATGGATGGAAATCAGAGTTAATAACATGATTAACATTTTGCCAAAATGTTAGTACTGCAAATACACTATTTGCTCTCTATCTGTTTATTATTTTCAGTGTAAAGTCTTTCTTTTATCTGATTAGATGTTCAAAGCCATGCAGCACTGTTTAAGTGAGCAACAGCGCCCGAGGAACTCTTGGGAGCATGCAGTCCCGGCAACCAGGCCTCCAACCCACCACCTGGAGGCTGCCCGAGTTTTCAGCATATGAAAACCCAAATCGGACCACAGTGGGGGAAAAAAAAAAAATCATCACAAGTATTAAACGGAAGAGTTAATCTAGCTCTAAGACAATTTTGAGAGCTCCCTGCCTCTGTGTGAAAGCTCCTTTCGGGCTGGCGTTCTGGCGCGGCGTTGCTGGGCTTGTGTTGGGGTAGGGAGGACATCTTGTGGTCAGCGTGGAAAACTCGCCCTTCTCCCAGCAGGCTGACAGCCCTCACCTTCCTCCCGGGAGCGAGACACTTGCTGGGACCCCCGCCTGGCAATTTTGAAAGCCCCAAACGTGCTCAGGTGCATTTGACAGAGAGGAGCAGCCTCCCATGACCTGGCGCTGGTGTCTGTTTGGTGAAGTGAGGCCAGCAGGGAAGTGAGCTGGGAATCCCTAGGTCAGGGAGCTGTGAGCACCCAGGGATTCTGAAAAATCACATTTCTGCAATCGGTGTTTGTTGACAAGGATTTATTCTCTCCTTGATGTACACCTGGGAGCCACAGCCATCAGGCTGAACAAAGTCACTCCGTGTGGGGGGCATTTTGTGCCAGCAGGGAAGCAGACAGTCCTGCAGCTCACATCAGGATGTGGGGTTAAAAGCCTGCCTTGAAAATGTAACTGAGGCAGGGGAGTGCAAGAACACCTCCGAAGCTGGATGCTGTTAGCATTCAATAATCACAGTCTGATTAGAGGAATTATGACTGTGAACTGACAACAGGGCCTGCAGCATGGCCACTGTTGTGGTTTAACCCTGATCGGTTCCTTGATGGCCTGAGGTATCATGGGCCCACCGTTTTTTTTTGGGGGGGTTTTAGGGAAAACATACTGCTCTGTCTCTCCAGTGAATTGTTTATCCAAGGAGAGGTAAAAAGTGTAATTATGAAGAGTTTCCAAGAAATGGCTCCCAAAGCTCCCGAAGTGTGGGAGTTTCAGGAATGACAGTAGTGCTGAATACAAATACAGAATTGGCCTCATCATGACTAGTTTTATCATACTGTAAGTCAGTATTACACAATACAACAAAGCAAAAACCTTGATCCATTTCCTAGAAATAGTAAACAGCACATAAATCCCAAGAAACAATATATATGGTAAGTGGGGTGTTATATATGACAGCTTTAAGAAGAGATGCAAAAACTCCAAAAGCAAGTGAGTCAACATTGTGACCAGTAATTAATAAACTAATATAACAATTTCAATGCTTATACCAAATTTGTTTTTAACACACTCTGGTCAGATCTGTTGTTATCTCAACCCTTCAAGCCCCACATTGGGCGCCAAAAAGACTGTTGTGGTTTAACCCTGATCAGCAACCAAGCACCACGCAGCCACTCGCTCACCCTCCCCCTACCCCAGTGGAATGGGGGAGAGAATCAGGGGGAAAAAAACCCAAACAAACCCTAAAACCCGTGGGTTGAGATAAAGGCAGTTTAATAGGACAGCAGAGAAAGAGAAAATAATAATAACAACAGAATATACAAAACAAGTGACACACAAAGCAATTGCTCACCACCCAACACCCAGCCTGCCCCCAAGCAGCAATCACTCCCTCCCCTGGCCAACTCCCCCAGTTTATATGCTGAGCTTGGCATCAGGTGGTACGGAATAGCCCTGAGGCTAATTGGGATCAGCTGTCCTGCCTGCACTCCCTCCCAGCTTCTTGTGCACCTGGCAGAGCATGGGAAGCTGAAAAGTCTTTGACTAGTGTAAACAGCTGAAACTAGGACCAGCCACGCAGGCCTTACCCAAGCTAGCCTTGCAGGGCACCGAGCCAAACAGGCCCAGGCCAAAAGGGCACCAGGCTGAAAGGGCCCATTCACATGCTGTAGGAGTAACCCGGGGCAGGAGGCAGCTGGGACGCACGGAAAGCAGTGCCATTTGGTGGCCTAGCCGAGGAGGGCTGAGCAGTGAGTCCCCCCAGGGCTGCCTGCCTGCAAAGTCTGATCAGAGCTAATGGTGTCACCAGTCTTCTGTGTTCTGCTGTCCTCACACTGACATGTGTCGGGCACTTGGCATTGCCAAGAACAAGAAGAAAAAAGCAAGAATTTATCAGGGATAGGACTGTTGTGTGTCTGCTGCCTGGGATGTCCTCTGCCAAAAGAGGTTTGCAGGTACTGTTGCTACTCATGTCAGACACGCTGAATGTGTGCTGCACAGACATTGCATAGGGACTGGCACAGTATACTTATGCTATGGGAAATCACTAAGATTTCTTCTCACAACTTTCCTTTTGGACAGTGTGCAACAGTGTGCAACCAACTCTGTCTACCCAGAGACATGGAAATCCCAAACAAATACAGCAAATCCTCAAAATCCACCAGGTAAATGTGTCCAGAGGGAAACAGAGAAACTGGGGAAACACGGGAGTCTGTCAGTTTTATTCAGGGCTACAGAAAGATGGAGAAAAAGAGCAAAATGAAGGGACAGCAGTGAAAAGCATGCTGGACTTTTCTGGGAGCAGGTAATAGAAAGCCCTGCTATGTCCTTTAAAAGGTATTAGCTAAATCTGCACTTAACTGTCTGTATGCTTTCTCCCTATTATGCCCTTTTGGGTCAAGGAATATCTGCATTGTGTTTGTGCAAAGTCTGCCACAATGAGGCTGATTTTTATTGATCTTATATCTGTTTCTAAAAATAGATTAAGAATGATAAGCTGCCACTTTTTGACATTCTAGTGTAGAAAGGTGAGATCAGCCATGTGAAGGACATGCTGACTGTACTTGGTAAAGTCTGTTTTTTATGCATCTGACAAAAACAAACATGGAAAAAATGTAGCCTTGTGTTTTTTCTGAATTTAATTCTGTGTAGGGGTAAGCAGATACAGACTTGACTGTTTTAATCACTGCAATCAAACATTTATTTTTTTATATCAGCACACTATAATATGAGATAAATCTGTTAGGATGTTGCTGCATTAGGTCATTAGTTGTCCAAAGGTATTTTGTTTAAACTTCTACCCCACAATCCTGTCTTAAGTTCTTTGCTGCAAATCCCAAGATTGGGCAGACATCCCCACTGTACTGTGCACACCTTTTATTTCAGTGAGTACTACCATCTAACCATTTCCTTACACTCCCCTGTCCCACCGCCTGTATTAACATGATGTAAACACCTGACCATCTAATTTTCGTATTCTTTTACAGTACCTAATGAAATGAGGTCCTGAGGCTACAGGCACTACCACAGTAGGGCAGAAGTAATTACAGTAACACCAGTAATATACTTAGTGGCCATGAATTTTGCTGACATGATGTGCCCTTAGCAGCATGTCCAGGTCCTGCTGCATCGTGCAGCTGAGAATTGTAGACGGAATTCACAAGCCAGTCTTCTGATGGAGATTTCGGCTGCCTGAGAGACCACCTTGAAATCTTCATCCTTGCAGCTTAAAATAACTTGAACATCTCTTTAGAATTCTGTACAGATGTAGCTCAGCTGCTGAAGCAGTAGGAGCTGTTATTAATCTGTCTGGAAAAATATGCACAATAATAACAATGAAAATTTCTGCACAGCCTACTTCCATCCAGGATTCAGTTTCAGTAAATAGAACTAGCTTAAGGAAGACAAACAAGATTTGCCTCTGATTCTGGTAAGCTTACAGGAACATGGGCAATTTTGTTTTATGACTGCATTTCCTTCTATTTCCTGTTTCAGTTTTTTCTATATTATACCCATTTTCTGCTGTTAGAACTCCTCATATGACATTGAAACACAACATTTTCTTGGTTTGTCTTTGATCTTTGAATATTAAGTTTTGAGTTGGGTTCTTAAAATCAGAATTTTTTGCTTATTTTGCAGGTGGAAAGACTATCCCACTAACAAGCCCTTTGGCCTTATTTCAGTTCTAATCCTCTATGTTTATCATTCAGTAGGCTCCCCAAAATCACGTGTCTTTTCCTCCATGACCAAAACAATTTAAATTCCAGGATTGTTTTTAGTTTCTTCTTCCGGTGTCTGTATTTTCAACCATTGTGTTTCAGTCTGCACAGTTTGCTTCTAGAGCAGGTTGTATATATTTCTTTCATCAGAGTGAGATATTGTATATTTAATTATGAGACAAAGTAAGAGTAATCTGCCGGTGATCTTTTGCCAAGGCAAGAAGGTCAATCATAGAAGCTAGAAAAGCAAGTGTGAAACCAGACCAAACTGCAATGAAACAAAAAGTCTTCCAGTTGCAGAGAACAGTAGCTCCTCTGGTAGTCTGTTATTGCCCAGCATCTTAAAATGCAGAGCATATCTATCAATATCCACATATTTAACATGTATCTAATCACATTTGCAGCAGTCATGGCCCAAATGTATCTTTAGATATACCTTATCTCCCACTAAGTTCAGGAATGGCTTTCTTTGCATCAAGGAATGCGTGAAATTTCACAGTTCTGTCTCAAGTATTGTATAACAGATTTTGTGTATTTTCTAATATATTTATCCTGTGAATCAAAATTAGACAGCATTAAAATGTCTGCAGTGTACAATTGTATGTAGTTTGAGTCTATGTGCTTTCACAGGAAAAATGGTATTTCATACTATACTGCTAATCCCCTACAGGTAGAAAAATAACTACACTGATTTAGCTCACCTTTATTCTAACTTCTGTTATATCCATCCTACAGTTTTTGCCGCCCCTTACTACCATAATAGCACAAGAACCTACAGCATTGAAGTGATATCGGTGCCATGGCAGATGCAGCTGTTGCAGTTGTTTCAGATTAGTAGGCACAGTGTAGCTCAGGATCTGGTATGTTATGGCTTCCCAGCTGACATGGTTCATAGCTTAATACATCAGTTTGCACAGTTTTAGTTAAACGATAGGAGTAGTTTAAGCTGCTATACCAGAGTCTGAAGTGTAATGGCCGAGAGCCATCACACAGCTGCTTCTGTTGCCTCACCTGTGTGCAAGAATCTCCCAGAAAGTTATGGGACAGAGATCTGTGAAAATGAAACTCCCTATATATTGCAAATCAGAGCCCTTTGGCATATTTGAACCTGCACAATGATTTTTTGGAAAATGCCACTGCTGTTGGTCCCAGAGTACTGCCTGCATGGGTACTGATGACTGGAGTGGACCACGGACCAGGCTCTTCTCATCCATTGGTGGTGTTAATGATGTGTCATCAGAACTGTCTGAGACTGTTTTGTAACAAGCCACTGCACTTTAATACATTTGTTTTATTTCTCTGTATAAAAAAATTGATTTTTGAAATCAAAGCTTGCAGCCCATTCTCCCATAATGTAAATCAATCACTTTGGTATTCCTTTTTAGATGAATCCAGCAGTTGTGATAATGACATTTTTGAAAGTGGCTGCTGCCTAATGCTGTGTAATTATTTTTAATAACGATTGATCCATAAAATAAAATTCATACCATTCTTAATACACATTCTAACTAGAAGCAGTGATGGTGTGTGTGCAGAGCATGCATATCAAGAAGCGTCTGCGTCCTTGTTTCATGGGGCATATCGAGCCCCTGGCCGGTGCAAAAGTAGGTATTCTCCTTTGGCTGCACTGGAATTTCAATGGCTGTCAGGTGCAGAGAATTCAGTCTGTGATCCAAACAAGAGTCAGACTCCAAAGTATGCTGTAGAAAATTAAAAGTAGAACAGTATTATGTGTGGATACTTTACTGCCTATCCTAGACAGTGAATGAAACAAAGTCATAAGGAACAGAGATAGTGTTGGAAATCCCCTGCTTATACCAAGGATTTTGTCTGTTATAAAGTAAACTGGAGTTCTGGATAGTTTTTTGCTTGAAGGATCTTAGGCCAGCGTAACACAGTCCAAAAAAGCTAAATTGTGGCACATTTTACAAATGAAAGGAAACATACACATAAGTTTTTATTTATAAATTGTCTTTGTAAAATGAACACTACCCACTTGGTCAAACATGCTTGGCTCAAGTACTTAGGTACAGGACATGCCTGAAGGTAGCTATTATTAAAGACAGTACAAGGAGGTTAGGATGAGTCAGAAGAGGAAAAGGCTTCCCTTTAGTCTCAAGTGTAATAAGTTCAAATGTAATAAGTACCTAAGTACGTAGTATCTTTTTTTGCTATGGGGTGGAGAAAGAGAACATTCCTTTCAGCACTGTGAAATATTCATGTAATCTGCTATGACATGGTATCTATGCAGGCATTTTATTAAGCAGCTTCACTTGGTGACTGGGACAGTAACCTAGTCTGATTCCTGCCTATTACTGTAATATTATTCAACTTGTGTCTTTTCACGAAGTCCAAGAACATCTTTTCTCTGTTGTTGCTCTTTGATGGAAGCTCCATTCTCCTAGAATCCAAAGATCTGCTGAATACAGGCGTCGGTGTTATTTTTAATTTATGCATCTGCCCGTTTATATCCTTTTAAAAGGCATTGTACATTAACTCTAATTTGGTATCTACAGGTCTTAACAACAGTCGCCTTTTAAAAGCAACCCCTTCTACTCATGGGTACAATAAAGCGTGTTACAAAGACTTTCCTGGACTATGACATTCTCTAGCATTAGCATGTGAACTGCTTTTAGAAGGCTGCCACTTAAAAGGGATCGGTTCAGCTGTGACCTACTGAGCATGCACAGGACCCAGCCGGTTGTTTGCAGGCAAATGCTGATATCTGAAAGACCAAAGTGCTTGAGGGACATTACCAGCAGAAGAAAGAAGGTGGGGTTTGTAGCTTTTTTTTTTTTTT
>VZTL01049120.1:5504-22291 GCA_013400535.1 Scopus umbretta | reverse complement strand
AAGGGGGGAAAAAAACCCAAACCTTTGCAGGTGAATTTGCCAAGCACCTGAGAAGGCGAACCCCATTGTGGTGGCACCGACAGCCTTCCCCATGGGACAAGGGGCACCAGGTGTCCAATGCATCGGGATGGGGACTGGGATGCCACCTGCAGAGGCATCAAGCTCCTTGTCCTGCACATTTTTCCCAAACCCTACCTGCTTTCTGTCCACCCATGACATTTCAGAGCTGACCGTGTACCACTGTCCCATCCCAGGACAGTCAGATAACTGAACACAGCTAACAACAAAAATAGCATTTTAAATCTGTTGACAAGCCCTCTCAGCCCGGTGCAAGAGCAGATGCTTGAACCACAACTCCCAAGAAAAGACCCCAGGTTTATCCTGGCTAATGCCCTCCCTCCTTGACGGGTGGCATGGGGAGCAGTAAACTCAAAGGTCCTTTTAGACCTGGCAAAAATATCTCTAGTCCAACAGACCACTTTTTTTTAAAGCCTTTAGCATGTCTCCAGGGGTTATCTTTCACTATATCTATAAATATATGCATATATAAAGCATGGGAAAGTTGGGAGAGTCCCCTCCCCCGCCATGCTCTCCACTGAGCTGGAGAATTTCAAGAGCTCAGACTTTCTATTTTTGGATACCTTTTTCTTGATGGTGTCTGGTCTGGAACAAAAGGGATTCGCTCCCCTGAGCTGCCATCCTGTGACAGAGGAGCCCCAGGGACCAACGCGGGGTGTGACACGAGGTCAGAGAGCCAGGCTGGCTCTGCCACCCTAAGACATCCATAATTTTTGCTGGAGAAGCAAAAGGCAAGTGCTTGGGGTGAAGGGGGTGGTTTATCCTGGAGGAGTCCCGAGGGTGGCACAAGGGTTGTGGATGGGCAGAGCTCTCCTTGGCCAGAGCACAGGTCACTGCGGGGACAGTGGGTTTAACCTTGAGCTTAATGGGCCCTTCTCCATCCCCAGTGCTCTGCAGACCCCACAGCCCATCCCCAGGGAACAGGTTGGGTTACTCGAGGCATCACCCGCTCAGGGGACAGCTGACCCCTTCCAGCACGCTGACCCCATCATGGAAACCTCTGGGCTAACAAATCTCTTGGTAAAGCAAACCTTTACCTTTAATTTCATCTAAGCGCTGCAGGGGGCAGAGACTGAGGCTGGGACAAAGCCCAGGGAGAAACGGCTCTGCCACTGGCCCCTCCATCACGAGCGCGCAGCAGAGGAGCTGCAAAAAATGCCCTGAGGTCCAGGAGCAGCAGCCGATGTGCACTTTAATTCCATAGCTTTTAAGAGGAAAAAGCCAGCCAGTGAGTAAAGAGCAAACTTAGCAGGAGAAATCGCCCTGCTGCAGAAACACAAATGTACTAGGTCCCAAATGCACCGCAGCAACCAAATGCCAACAGGCGCAGCGGCGAAGACACCCGGTTATTCATTTCCAGCCAAGACCAAAGGTTTGAGCTCATCCCTGTCCCTGCTGCACTGATATCCCAGGTTAAAGCCTCGCTCTGCAGGCCTGCTGCTGCCCTGGCTCATGTTAGACATTGCTGTCCTGCAGCCAGGTCTGGTGGGGAAGCAATGAGGCATCTGTGACCACACTCTCCTCCTGTCCCCAGGGAGACAAATAGTGGGGATTTCTTGGGGCGAGAAGTGGAGGACTCTGCAAAACAGCTGGGTTTGGTGGGGTTATTTTTCTTTTTTCTTCTTCCTCCCCCCGCCAAATGAACAATGAATTTTCTGCCTGGCCCCATAAAAGGAAAGGGCCGGGTGACCCCTGCCAGCTTTTTTTTCATGGCTCGGCAGGGTACTGAAGCCCAGCAGGGCCAAGTACTAATTGCATGCAGCAGGTTGGGGGATGAAGCTGCCAGTTAGAAGGAGGATGAGGGGTGGGATGCACAAACAAGGGCTTTAAACCACATTGGCACAGCAAGCCCTCGTGCTCAGCGCTGAAGGTCATCCAAAGTGACCGAAGACACTGGTGCCACCACCCCGCTCCTGCATCCAGGCACTGCCTCACCAGCAGCCTCCAGCACCAGCTGGGAACAGCCTGGTCCCTGTTCAAGGGAACAGGAAAAGGCTAAAACATCCAATAGCTCTGCAAAACCTGCAAGGCCTGGACATGAGGCAAGGCAGAGCCATGCTGCAGCCAGACCTGGGTGGCTGCATAAAAATGCACCATCAGCACCATTTTGCAGGTGGCCGTGAGAAAAAGCTCCTACAGCAGGTTTGGCTGTTGGAAAAAATCAGTCTTGGACAGTGATCTCAGTGCCAGGCGTCTCCAGTGCCCCCCGTGAAGCACATCTCCTGGCTGCCTTGCCGTGGTGTGGCAGAGATGCTGGTGAAAGCCATTCAGAGGATGCTCTCTATCCCCCCAGGTACCAGCCAGCACGGCCGCAGCTCCCACTGGGCACTCGGCCCTGCTGGGACTGTTTGCAGCATCCCTGAGCCCTCCCTGCAGCTCCCTTCCCAGCTTTCCTATTTGCATCAAGTCCTTCCCAATGATGTTTTGGCTTTCCCTTCACTTTCAGATGTCCTCTCATCCCATTTGGCTGGTTCTCAGGCTGGCTTTATTTTAATTATCTTTAAAATTTAACAGCATCACAGCTACCTTTGATGGTTGTTTTTATAAACACTAAAGTTAATAAAATAAAGATCTTTAATGCAGAGGGAAATTAATGTAAGCAACATGTGCAGGGAGACTTTTGCTCATGGCAAGCAAGGGTTCTTGGGGCTTAACAAATGTTTCCTAAGTGCTCGCTGCTTTTTAGTTGTGCTTTGGCTGCAGCTCTGATTTTTTCAGCACAATAATTTCTTTTTGCTCAGTAAAAACTTTGCAGCAGGATTTCTTTCTGTGGGAACAGCAAATATTTTCTCTGTCAACGACTTCAGCAGCTCCAACCTAAACAACGCTGCCATCAACTCCCTCCAGGATGCTGGCCAGATCCCAAACTGTGCCTCAATAGCAGCCTTTTGGAAAGGGGGGTAACATGACCTTCCGGGAAGGCTACAAAACATCACTTGTGGTTTTTAAAGGGTGCTTTGGGCTTCTTTAGAGAATTCCCTGGGCTCATCTGAGGGGGGAGGGGGTTGGATGCATCCAAGCTGTTGAAATATTTTAAAGAGCTTTAGCATCCCAAGGACGACCAGTTCCCTGCCTGCCTTGACCCAGGATATTTCCTCCCCTTTTCCAGGATCCCACCCGGAAACATGGATCCCAATCTCCAATCCCACTGCTGACATCAGGAGTGTTGGATTATGAAGCTGCTGGTGAGGAACCAGTGTCCTTAGGGAAGGATCTTATCACCCAAAGGCATCACTCTCATAGGTGAGGAAGAGTACGATGCTCATTTTGGTACTCACTGCTCATTCATCTCTTGGTGACTTTCCAGCTGCCTGCTCCCTGCCCCGCTCTTCCCACATCCCCTCCCAAGTCCCCACCATCAGCTCTACCTCAGTGCTCACTTTGGGACACAAACTGGATCTTCCCTACCAACACCTTGCCGATGCAGAAAGGCCAGTTTTGGGGTCCCCAAGTCACCCTTTGCAAACTCTCTCACTGGGATGTGCTGAGCACTGCCCTCCCCACATTTTCCTTGAGTCACGGGATGCTCCTGCACATGTTGCTGTTGTGCCACTGAGGTTGGGAGAGCAACGTCCATGCATGCCAGCTCAGGATCTGCCCCCAAAATTGCATTTTAAACACAAGAGGAACCTGTGTAATTTAGGATTCCTGCAGAAACATGACCCTCTGTTTGCCATTAAATAATTTAAATTAGCCGCTTCTCTGGAAAACATGACTTTCTCCTGCTGAAGCAGCCACGGCCACCAACCCCATGACTCTCCGCAGCCCACCCGCACGGGAATACTTTCCTTTGGCTTCATGGCTCAGCCCCATCCTCAGACTTGATCTTGTGCCCGAAGCAAAAGCACAGATGTTTTCTTTAGAAAGTCACAGTTCATGCAGTTCAACTGCCTGTTATCTCTGCTACAAGCGACGGGAACGATGTGCAGCACATGCAGGACATGCCTTCGTGGTGGGGTAATTCCTAGGGGCGCAAGGCTGTGAAGTCTGGCAGTCCTCACCCTATGAAATTCCTAACTCAACTCCCTGTAACGAACAACCTCCAAGGGTTCACCGCAGATATGCAAGTACACGGTGACGTCAAGACCTCTGTGGGAGGGAGGACAGCCCCCATGAGCACGGCAGACACCCAATTGTCCAGGAGGACGGGACCACGGCCACAGCAGTGCTGCTGCGGGTGCAGTAGCCTCAGCAGTGAGGCGCAGACACCCACATGCTGGTCTCAAAGCACAGGGGAAGCTGAGGGCTGCAGCCTCCTCCAGCTCCGTGGTTATTAGTACAAAAAGCTGCCTTATCTGTCAGGATGCACAAAAATCTCGAACAAGCCCTTGGGCAGCATTCCTGGTGTCAGCCTTGCTGCAAGCCCCAAGCAACGGCCCTGCCCGTGCCCAGCTGATCGCTCATCTTAGGGTCCTGAGGCCTTCGGGAAAAAATAGTGGCCTTTTGCCAAAGAAGAAATCAAGGCAAAGAGAAGAGAAACTACTTCCCCAAGGTCACAGGCCAGTGGTAGAGCTGGCGTTTGCTGATTGAGTCTGGCTCCAAAGCCTCTCCTCTCCTCTCGCTGGTTGGATTGTGGTAGAGATCCAACGGAAAGCTCTCAAGCTGGCAAACGCTGACCCTGTGATGTGGTCCCCTCTCCACCTGCATCTCGCTACCCAGCACTGCTCCATGTACCCGTCCCACGGGCACCTCCCATTGCTGGGACAGATGCCATCCATCCTGCCACGCCGGCTCCCCGCTCCACATCTTCCACCCTAGTGCTGCTCATCTGTGAGAAAGGAAATAAATCTCCAAGGACAAAGAACTGACCTCTGGGAACAGCACTCAGCAGGAGCCGAGTTTTAGGCCCTGCCTGGCCACCATCTCACCCTAGAAGGATGATAGGTGTTGCTCAGATGTAAATGTAAGGCTTTGTTTTTGTGGATTAGAGCACAAAGAGGCAGCTGCTGCTGCCTGCTGGGTGGTTAACTTGCAAGCATCGCCTGGGAGCACTGCCTGCCTGCGCTGGAGAGGAGTCAGCTGAGATATTTCCATGAGTCCTCAATTACCAGGAATATTTCATAAGCACGGATCTTCCTGTCAGTGACGCAAAGCTCACGTGGCAAGGTGCTATCTGTTATTTAGACCCACTGGTACAATTGCAAAAAATAGGCAAGTTTTCAGGCATGAAAGGTCGTCTGCTTGCTCCTTCTGCAGTATGTCTTTTGAAACAGCCTGGCAACCCCTTTGCTCTGGGAGCTGGAACAGACTGGAAAAGGCTGGTTATGGCTAGCAGATGGAAAATGAAGAAAGAAAAGTGGGAAAAGCCCCATCTTGGCCAAGCTGAGGTGCACACAGGCTCCCCCAGCTCCCCTTCCCCCTGCCAAAGCCCAAAGCGTTTCAGAAGTCACTTGAACAACAGTAGCTCCCGGTTGAGACCAATGCTTTTCAAGCCTGCGTCCAAACACAGGGAAGCAGATGCCATGCCTAGGAAGCAAAGCATTTCCTGGGATACAGAACGTGCTGTTCACACATGGCCGGCAAAGAGCTGCCACCCCAGGGAGGCAGAGGCAATAAAAAGTTTAGTCATAGGAAATGCAATACAAAAAAATGTGTGTGTTTCAAAACAAGGATCCAAATAATCTCAGTTTGGGTTGGGTTAATTCACCCGTGGCTTGACTCAGAGGGGCTGAGCACAGCCAGTGTCAGTAAATGAACGGTTCCGTATTTTGGGCCAATTTTAAGACAGCAGAGGCACCATGGATTAATTTGGCCCATTAAGTAACATTAAGCAAAACACGAGAGAAAACCATGATTAAGATCACACTGAAACACCATCTTAATCCCAGCAGCATCCTGGGATACATCCTTCAAATTGGAAGAGCCTCTTTGGAACAGACTCAACTCACTGTCATAGCTGCGATGTGCAGGACACGCTGCTAATGCAGAGCAACTTCATCAACTGCAATTTCAGGCTCAAGCAACTGATGAAACTGGAGGCATGACAGAAAATCCTGCTGCAATACTTGCAAAACTTTCCCCTTCTCTCTTTTTTGTTCAACATCCCAGAAACAAAGTATTTGCACTGTGCCAGAGCCCCAAGCATCCACCTGCAAAAGGGCCACGCTGCATCAGGTACAGATGGGAAGAGGGGCGAGGGAGAAGCCCTCGATCTGCTGCGTCTCAGCTCTTAACAAGAGCAGCCTTTGCCTCTGTGCTGAGCAAGCAAACAAAAACATCCCGAGTCCATACCGGGAGGAAAGGAAAGCAGAATGACAGAAACACTGAGGTGGGACACGAGCTCTGGTGATCACCTAGTCCAACCCCCCTGCTCAAAGCAGTGTCAACCAGGTCTTCCCTCTTCAACTATCAGTTGGGAGAGAGACGTATTTCCAACGGGATGAGGAGCAAAGTACAATTTAGGCAGCCTGCGGCTCACCCCGCTCCCTCTGAGCAGCCCCCAAGACAGGTCGGGGACCAGCAGGAATTAGCTCCAGGGCACGTGCTGACTTCGGTCTGCAACAACTCAGCTGTGTTCTAGTTACATTTCTGGACTTTATTTCTTCTAAGATATGAGAGTTTCAAAAATATGTCCAGTCTGATTATTCTTCATGTGTCAGGGGTCTGCTAGGATTATGGCAGCTGCAGACATCCACATGGGACGCCATATCGTGGTGTGACTGCTTAATTATTTTAGGACATGATTCTCAAACAGTGTAAATCAGCCCAGTTTGGTTGACTTCAAAAGCAATAGCTTTTCTATGACTGGTAGAGATTTTAGGAAGTAAAAAGTTATGTACAGAACTGTTTGCAACAGGACCTCTCCAAAAACATTTGTATAAACATTTTTAAACTTCAAGGCATCCTATAGATATTATTTAACCCTTTCAGCACACTGACGCATTAGGCTTGAATGCCACTTCAATGTACTATTTCAAGGTTGTTCAAAGACATGCTTCGGAAGAAAACCTGCTTCAGAAGAAAACCAACACTCCAAACTTTCGGGGTTTGTTTTTTCTAATTAAGATGATACACCTTTATCTAGTAAATACAGCACACAAATACAGACAAACAAAATGCATTTTGCTCCCTGCAGGAAAAGGAGAGCTTGTCAAATTCTGCATTTCAGTGGTGGGCAACAGCCTCATACACAGCCCTGCCATGGTGTGACCACCACCAGAGCTGCTCAGCTCATCGGTAGGGATTTTGTCTTCTACAAAATTCCCTGTGGACACCTCTGTTTCCAGTACATCTCTCTTTCCCAGCACCAGAGCACAGCCAGGTAAGAGCAAAGGCTCCTTTTCCTCCCATAAAACAAAGCTTCTTGCTAGTAAAACTTCTCCAGTGAGGATTGCCAAATAATCCTAAAAAACAGCTGGCCTTCTTGGGCTTGAATTTATGAAAAGAGAAACACCAGGTATTTTAAAGTATCAAAACAGCTGAGGAACTCTGGCAGCTCGTTCTCCCTTTCTCCCAGAGCAGCGGCGAGAGCACAAGAGCTGCCATAAGCAGAGCTGTCAATCCGCCAAGACCCAAATGTGTGACACAGAATAAAAGTGAGGAGTACGCAAGAAATGAGAAAGCTAAAAATAATATGCATTTCTTAAATATTCAGAAAACGTCAAGTACTCTGCCCTTTTCTTCTCAAAATTACGGACCGATCTTTTAAGTGCCCAATACACGCGTATGTTTTCTTGTATAAATGATGCATCAGCGGGCCACTCTCTTCACGCCGCCTTGTCTCCTTGAAAAGAACTAGCAGAGTACATTTATTGTGTTAGGTAACTGACTGGTTAAGAAAACAAAAGGCAGCCTTGGGAGGCAGGCAGATCTTTTATGCAATATACAGGACACCAGAAAAATGGTATCACATAAGCAAGATGACATTTGCTTTCCATAAATCATTTCTGAGTCTCGGGTTTCCAAAGAACACACCTGAGAGTAAACAACACAACACCAAACCTGCTCTCGGAGCCGGAGTAATTCCTCACCTGCACTTACATGGGCAGAGAGCACAGACAGGAGGCTTAAAAAAAGATTTATTGATATAACACAGATGTCGAAATCCCAGATCTCTTCAAATGTTACTGAGTATTGCATTCTTAGGGAAATTATAGTTTACCCATCTTAATTGAGACTAAACAAGCTATCCATGCATTTGCACAAGTTTAATATATGTATCCATCTTGAATTGATTTTGATAAAAAGGTTAAATACAATAGCAAGTGAGTGGGTTCTTGTACCTTGTCCAATACGCATACAACAGAAGACAACATGGATGCGGGCAAAAATCCATTACAATAAAAAATCAGCACTTCCCAAGATGGAACATCCAACTTCAGAAATCTGTTAAAATATTCTTGTTGGCTAAAGATAATTGCGATCTGCTTCCATCTGCTTTTCGTAAGTTTAGAACATGCTTCAATCACTTAATTTTAGAAAAAAAACAGATAAAAACACTTGCAGCCCAAGGCCACAGGATGTCAAATACCACCAGTGACTGCTAACTGTAAAAATGCTAATTTTAAAATTAATTTCACATCATTCTGTGATGATCTACTCATCTCTTTTGTTTTGTTGCCCATTTAGAAAGAAAATACAGATTGATGTATCACAAAAATAACCCAAGGACTTTTCCCCTCTAATACTATACTTACCCAGTCAAAACATACCTTTAGTCTTCGGCCTTGGAATGCATTTAATGTAAGATAAATTATGTTTAAGAGGTAACAAATGTATGTTTTGGTAATTTCCTTTCCTCTCCAAACATCAAAGCAGCTTATAATGCCACGGAAATGCGTATCATAAATCCCCCAGACACTGGAAGTTATCACTCCCTTTCATATAAAGCACAACAAAAGCTCATAAAGCTTAAATTCTTTGCATAAAAAAACCCACAAAATAAAACCATGACAGAAGTGGGGAAAAAACCCCAAGACCTTGAATCAGAGTATCTGACATCTTGTCTATAAGCCACAAAATTCCCAGGATGTACTCCAAACTTTATTTCTAGTACATGATAATAATTACAAAAAAATTGTCTGCAGTCATAGCATAAAACTGGTGCCATTTGTAACTCATGACTTTTTTTATATATGTATATATATGTATGTCTATTTATAATAATTGTCAATGCTTTTAACATTAAATACTTGATCCTGAAATCTGTAATCAGACAAAAGCTCAGTGCACAGAAAATTCAGCTTCAACCAGGACTGATTCCCATTCTTCTACACCAGATTAGGACTTCACTTCAGTGCTGACTCATTCATTTATTCCACGGTCGACAGCATGTTCACAGGACTGTGACTTGTCTATATATAAATATTGGAACAAACATTCAAAGGGAAGATATACACGTCACGCCTAAATGTTCTTCTGTTTGTATTCCTACGAGCCTTAACATTTGAGTCCAGAGCCTCAACTGCCGTAAACTGGTCCAACTCAGCTGATTTCAGTGTCAATATGTTGATTTAGCCGATGATCTGGATCTCTCTTTCATCAAGTACGGACTGTCAGACATCCTTGAGAACAGTTACCCTACCAAGAGATCCTCTCACTTCCATGATGCCAACAGCCTATTTGAAATTGTCTGGCCAGATGCCAAGCAGTTCTTGTACATTACTCTATGTTCAGATCCCTGAAAACAGCCCTTTTCACAAACAGCTCCAAAAGTTGGCTTTGTATTGTAGACCGTATTCTGAAAACCAGTTGGGCAATTCAAAAGCATATGAAAGCAATTATAATTATAGTACTGCTGTGATAATTAAAACATTGCCAGCTGTATATAAGCCTATTCAAATGTACAGCTGTTATATGGGTAATGGAAAAAATACAAAAGCTTCAGATTCTGTGCCTTGTAATTTCTCAGACTGCTACATTACAAAGTCAGTTACTACCATCCCCATTTATGACAAAATGCCAAAACAACAGTATCCTTTTCCATGCTTTCTTGTAAACAATTGTTTCCCTCATCATCTCCAAGTAATAAAAATTGTAACATATTTTACAATGATGTCCAATACAAGATTAAACTGGTATTGAGTAAAAACCAGAAAAATATTAGCTGATTCTTTTCTGCTGAAATTGTTGCCAGCTTTGGTCTAGATGCCTCCTATGCTTGGTCACCTTTGTCTTCGGTTGCCATTGCAGAGTCTCTCTGTTGTTCTTCTGGATCCCCTGGAAGAATACTGGTGACTGTCTGGAGAAGAGACTCAATCTGCTCTTCTGTTAGCCTTTCCTCACTTTCTTCTACCATCTGCAGGTCAAAAACCAATCTATTGTTATCATTAAATCCATACTTCCTTCCTCAGCTCCAAACAGAAGGATTCAACTAATTGGGAAATTCTATTTTCCATGGATGCAAGACATTACAAAAGCATTTGACAAAATGGAACTCTTACAGTATTTAAAAAAAAGAAAGAAGAGCGCCATTGCTAACCATGACAACTGGCATTCCATGAGACACTGCTTTCTTGCAAGGAAAACAACACACTCAGAACAGGCTTTCCTCCCGAGGTTCTCCTAAAGCCTCTCTCAACCTACACACTGGTATCTTGAGCTGGGCTTTTCATTTAGCTCACATGCAGAGCTACCTTCCAGAGCTGCTTTCCTAAGTTCCTGTGCTTTCATGAGAGAACTGAAATGACATAACCTGTGTTGTGGTTTAACCCAGCTGGGGTTAAACCACAACAACCTGATAGTGGTTTCCTGAACCTTAGTATCTTATCCAGTACCTAGACTATAAGTAATGAGGCCATAAAAGAAGCCATCTAATCCTACAGCAGCCATACTTTATTGGAATTTACTTAGATTGTGAGATTCTTGAATATAAAAGCATATAAAAGCTCTGAGCAACACAAAACATGCTGTCACGAATCAACAATAAAATTCCCTAAGATTAATTAGGGACCTACTCTCACTGTGGAGCTGTGGGAACTCTTGTATCACTGCTACCAGTAAAAACAACTGCCCTAATTTATAGGCAGCTGTTAAAAGGAAAAGCTTGTCAGAGGACTGGAAAAGCAAGCCAAAGGAACTCTTCAAACGCAAATGAAACCAATTAGGATTGCAGGGTTTGAGATTTTCTTTTTTATACAAAGTCTTTTAAAATGTCCTTTGAAGAGCAGCGATTTATATTAATTATGGTTCCAAGTCAACGCAGGTTTAATCACTTCTAGCTATCAGTTGTCAGCTGTTCAGACGTATCTTGCCTTCTAAAAAGCAGAGTGGTATATTCAATTAACTTTTTTTTTCTTCTATGTCCTATGAGCCCTCTTTGCACAATCTGATCATCTTTCATCAGCCATTATCCACAGATCCTTGACGAGAGGAAAGCAAGCACACTACAATCCAGTTATGTAGCAAAAGGCAGACAGTGAATATCTATTTGCAAATGACTGCTGCTGGGGACCATCCTGATCAAAGCATGAAATTCTCTGTGGAGTGGCTTTCCAACTATGGTTAGTTCAAGAACTACTCCAGGACGCTGGCTTGAAAAACAGCCCTGGCTCTCATTACCGCCAGCTGCTGTACTACACACTATGAGTTAAAATATACTAAAAATCCTCCTAACGTTACCCTTCTGTGTAAGCAACTGCTGCAGCTACTGAAGTGGTATCAGTTGCCTGCTAGACTGCATTTCAGAAGCAATCATCTCAGCAGCTTGACTAGAATACCTTGGAGCACCAACATTATACAATGAAGTATGTTACAGTGCATAAATACACTCTTGGTTGCCAATACTGCTGACAAAGCTAATACTCTACAGATGACCTACCTCTGCCATTAAGTTCTGTAGAGGATCATCAGCCTGGTTTTTGGACCGGATTATAGTGTTATTAATTACTGTTACAATGAACTTTAAAGGAGACAGCCCCATAGCAGCAGGAACCATACAAAGAAAAAGCCCACATCCTTTGGACAGGCAATATCACTTAGGACAGAATGATTTATCTCTTAGTGGCCAATGTCTCCTGCATTTGTTCCCATCCCACTGCTTTCCAATCTTCAGAAAAATGGCACCTTGCCTGGTTTAGATTTCATTTATTGGATCACATGAAGTCCACCCCTCTTCTCCATTTAAATTTTATCCCTCCATATACATCTCCTTTCCCTTTCTTCTCCAAACACTTTCTCCTTTAGGTGCTTGCTTCAGGTAGCCAGAGGTAAACACAAGGATTTGATCAGAACTTACAACAGGTAAGAGACAGTGATTTCTAGATCAGCATGAACTCTTCTCAGCTTCTGCATTTAAGGCAGAATATACTTACATGAGTGTCTAACCACTTCTTATGTGTTCCTGAGTGCCAAATGAGTAATGCCCAATATGAACAATCATGTCAATGTCATTTGCACTGGCTGAACATGGAAGTCTGCAGGACTGGCAAACTGCAGATATGACTTGGGACACTGACAGATGAGCTCTGGTGATTGCTCTGGCAGTTTAAGAAATTACATTTTACCAGAAAGTTGATGAAAGAAAACAGTCTCTCATGTTTCAGATGCATTGGTGCTGTAACTGATGTCTCATTAAACTGTTGAGAAAAGCATCTTTAAAGAAAGATGCTGGATACTGCCTGAGGAGTGGGTAAAGTAGCTTCAAATTCCCTTGTTGACAGATCTGTACACCCTGCCAGAGGGAAGTGGTAACTCCTTAAACTGTGTAGCAAATTTACCAATGGCTCACCTCTTGGTGCCTCCGAGCTGTGCATCCTCACTGCCAGCTCTCACAGCAGGAATTACCAACAGTCGAAAATCCACATTTGGCAGGATGGACAGCTTATTATTCAAGTTGATGCTTCAGTGCTATTTTGCTGTGATACTATTCAAGAGTTCAAAGGATCAAAAGCATAAGCTATAAAAATCAATTTTTTTCACTCTTCAGGGAAACAGCCTGAGCAGCGACTTATGGAAACATAAGCAATTACAGAGCAGCAAAGCAGCATGCCAAAAGGAAAAATTCAAAAATTAAGCACAGAGATCACATAGATAGAGACAAATGGAACTGTCCTAAAGGAAAACAAGTATCAAGGGAAAAAGAAGGTCACTCAGAGGCTTATTCTAAATTCAACAGATGTTTGCACAGTCTTCTGATTTACAGCTATTCAAATACCTTTGCTACTGATTGTAGTAGGAAATAATTTTATGATGCTCAGAAGAGAAACGATGTGTAAGAAAAGGCCTAACAGGTAAAAAGAAACAATTGTATTCAAGTACCTACTTTTCCAGCAAGAATTTTACCTATATATATATATATATATAAAAAGTCTATCAAAAAACCTTGCTAACCCTCTAGCTTGCAATTGGCTGAAACTGTTCAAGCATAAGTGGTCAGGAATGCAAAGTTTATACTAAGGAAAACAAAAATGCAAATGTTTTTAATAAGTTTATGACACAAGATGTTTATGTTGGCAGTGCCACATACACCAAATGGAAGTAGATTATCCTGACAGATGGTGCCATGTGCAAAGTGTAGGGTATCATCAACCAAAGATCTGCTGAACTGTGTATTTTCAATATTCAGGGGTTTGTGCAAGTAACAGAATTGGACAATGCTACAGTAACACAATTTATAGATAAAAAGCACCCTGATGTGCGGCAAGACAAGCGTGTCTACTTCTCAGGGCTGAGAGCAAGGATTTTCTTGAAATGAACACAGAGAAAGGCAGTAAGTCATGTCAGCTATGCTGCTTCTTGTAATAAATAATTCCCAAGTCGTTACTGCTTTTCAGCATTCAAGTCTATACTATCCCAAAATAATTACAATGTTTTTGTAGCAAATGTTTTAGCATATCAATGTCATTCATACATATACACAGTATGTATTTTCTATGAAATGCAACTACATGGTCAAGATCAACTCCACCAAGTCAAGCGTCAATAATAACTTCTATTTCACTCAAACTAGTAATAGTTAGCTATTAAGCTCTCATTGCAATATATTCATACAGTAAGCAATTTTCACATTTCATTTCCCCCCTCAGCTAATGCTCTAAATACAATATACAAGATGACCAAAGAAGGAATCAAGGATGGAAGCAGAAAAACTTTATTTGGTAACCTAATTAGCATAAAATTCTTACAGTTAAAAAAAGAGGAGGCATGTTCCCCCTGCAGCTAGTATATACTTCTCAAGCCTAAGTACCTAGAGTTGCTTCTTACTTTATTGGTAAATGTATTAATAAAAACAGCCAGATCTTCAGAACTGTGGAATATATACAAATACTCAGAAGGCAGCTGAAGCCACCATACTGCTCACCGTTGAGAGCAATGCTACCTACCTTTATTTAAAAGTCTAATAACCAATTTTTCACCTGCTTAAGCACCTTGTACGTACAACTATTAAGCCACAGCTTATGCACTGACTTCGTTTCAAGTACTCAAGAGGTCCAACTGACTTAACTGGACTTTAAGCTTAAAATGTGGCAAACATTTACTAAATGGAAATTACGTCAAGAAAAGGATGCCAATTCTGTTCTGCCTCTCCAGACAGATCTGCGCATGGGCTTTCTAACACAGCAAAATGAAACATGCATCACTGCATCTTGCTACAAGAGAATGTAAAGACAAATTGCTCATCAACTGCAGAATTAAACACCAGCAGATGCCATGCTCAGTAACATAACTGCTGCTGGGAACCAGAGCTGTGCTTATTAAACAAATGTGTATGTGGAATATTTTACTACCATGCAGCCTTTCCCAGCTGCACGTTTTAACAGTAGCTTTTTTTAATTGAGCGCTACATATGAATTTCTCAGAGGAACAAAACAACCATAATTACTAAATCAGAATGTAATAATAGAATTACGTTAAGCAGTAAGCCACATTAAAACCTGCTGATAAATTCTCATGGCAGAAAGCCATTTTCAGAAGCTTTTAAAGGTTTTATTTATCAAGACGGCAAATCAGAAAATAACAGCTAGCCTGACTATCAAGATAATTTCAAAGACTAAAGTGTTTATTCATAACATAAATGTGCAAATTTGTATGTTCATAGCGCCATGTACACATGTAAGCACAAAATATGAACACAGATATATATACACACACATGCCTACTTGTCTAGATTTTTTTTTTTACTCAGTGACACCAGGACAAACATTTTAAGAACATGCTTTTCCTAATTATAACCATACCTTATCTTTTCTGCTTACCCAAGTAAAAGCAAAGTATAAGAGACTTCATCATCCTCACTGTGCTTCTTTTAAGCCTTCAATGCTAATTGAAAGCCGAGACATTTGGATTGCCCTCCTGAGACGTGACAATACACTGCAAATGTTGAAGAATAAAGCCACACTGAAGAACCCTGAAGTTCTGAAAGGACTGAGAAACTGTCTCAAGGATAAGTAATATGTGATGGGTAACAAACCTCAGCATCCCAAACAGAACAATCCGTGGGTTAAAAGCTGTTGTTTATTTGAATAATAAGCTAAGAATTCTATTTTAAAAATAATCCGCAAACTACAGTAAAAAAGGAAGTAGCAGTTCTGATCACTTCCAAAGCTATCAAGCACATAATTTAATTCCAGTGTAAGAAGTACATATTTTATGAGAAAATGACTGCTATTTCCTCCTTTGAGCAGTAATTCAAAATTGTTCAGAACCAACACGCTAATAGAAAAAAAGCTCATTAAAAAGAAATAAAGTAAAAAACTGAATGATTGGATTAATGTTCCTCAGAGATAATTAACTAAGTATGCAAAGTGGGAAGCAAAATATAGTGTTGAGAAAATAAAATATTTAAATCCTCTAACATCATCCATTTTCCAGAAGGATACTTTATATTATTATCTTCTGTTCAACAGTAAAAGACAATCTGCCAGGCTGGTTATGCAGAGCACATACACAAGGTACAAACCTCTCCGATACAGACTCTAGTCTTAAAAAGCACAGAATTAAAAACTACTTTTCCATTCAGAAAGAAGAATGTGGAGCAATTTGTTAATTAGAAAAGATGATGCTTAATCTTCAACCCCATCATGGTTCAGCATTAAGTCAAGCTGGACCACTGTCATGGTTAGATCAACATCACTGTCTTTTTTTTCTTCCTTTGTGAGTCACTGAGCCAGGAACAACATATGTTAAAGATTAAAACAGGAGGTCAAGATAGCTGCAATGTGTACAATGTTTTACTCTGTGGGATATAAATTAGAATTTTATGCTCCTTTTGTTGCTATTGTTGTTTGAAAATAAATCCTGGCACACAGTCTGGAATAGACAAATATGAACAATTACAGCAATTTATGTATAAAGACTTACAAAAGAATTTGAGATCAAAAGATCACAACATAAATGTGCTTTTTAGCTTAAATATGATTTTATCAAAATTTATTTATTGTTTGCATACAACCAAAGACATTTTTATGCAGGGAAATTAAAAAACCAAAAAGCTGAAAAGGCAAAAAAGCAACAAGCAGTAGTAAATATAATTATCCTCTCACATCAGCTATTAAAAGCCTATCAGATAAATTTGACTTTATTCCATGGACAGGCAGCACTGCAGCACTGAGTAAAAGTTTGAGACATCAAAACTATTTGAGCAAGCCAGAGACAGAGATATGGCTCATTTGGCATTTTGTTCAAAGCTGGCTTTTTAAAAAATAAGATTGATTCACCTACATTAATAAAGCAGTCAGAAGGTTTTTTTAATCGTAATTTATTTCTGATTTCATCCCAGGAGTGACTCAAAACTGAGGCTCAACAAGGCCAAGTGCCGGGTCCTGCACTTT
>VZTL01049118.1:398-31324 GCA_013400535.1 Scopus umbretta | reverse complement strand
TGAATTGGATTAAAAGGCAGGACAAGTGCTAAGTCCTGTCTTGAATAAGTCAGTTCCTAACCTGAAGAGAATGACAAGGAAAGCCTGGCACCTCAGTGGAAATGCAGCACAAGATACCATCCCAGACCTCCACCAAGATGGTCCCTTTATTCCAACATGATCAGAGCCAAGCAAAAAATACTAGACCTACTCATTTTCATCTTTCTAATAGCAAAAAGTAATGGAAAGCCTAAAATCTCAAAGTCCAGGAGAGAAAAAAACAAGACCCAAATAAATTGATTTCTGAAAATGACTTCCAGGTTAGTCCAAGAGCTCATGCCAGCAGAGCAGCTAATACACCCTGTTATATCTGCAGAGCACAGTTCTATATGGTAAGCTCTCCCAGCAGATCAGCAATAAGCAGACATGATTATTGTGAGCACAGTATCTGGAATAACTGCACCATTGGCTGCACGATGCTTTGGCCCATGCAACTGCTATGCCTTAACCTTGATAGACTGACAGCTACATCATCTTCTGGGAAGACATGATTTGTCATTTTCTTACATAAGGGTTGGTGATACCATTTGTCTTGTGACACTGCCAGGAGGTGGTGCTGGTACAACAGGTGGAAGAAGGTACAGTTGAGATGCTATCATCTGTCTATTGTATTTCACCAAGGGAAGCGGCCATCCTCACTGCCTTTCAATGCATACAAACATGCCAAGCACTAGACTACAGAGCGAGCTAAACACATCCTTAGCAAAAATCAAAAAAAGAGTGGCCCATCTAACTACATATTTCTTTTCACATTTCATACAATAGACATCAAGCAGAAATTTCAAAAAAACCTTTTTGGCCTTAAGGCATGTATTTGAAAATCTTCTAAGTAGAACTATGAACAGCAGCGCAAGATCTGTCCTTTCTACTCTCCAGAAGGAACTACGCAGTATGAAGAGGTAAGGTCTCCTGCCAAACACTAGCTAGAAGGAAGATACTTGTGGGTTAATGTGGGCGTTGGCAGACCTTCTAGAGAAGCAAGCCAAGCTGTGCTTCACTTTCACAAGTTAAAGAAGTTGGAATGAATAGGGGAAGGAAAAAAAAAACACACACATACAACCACAGGAAAAAAAATCAATGGGAACAAGAGAAACCATCTTTGAAAAAAGCCAAAGGGAGTCAGCAGCTAAGGGAGGGTTGTGATTCTTGGTGAGGCCAGAGACTCCCAGCCCTCTTGAGATGGTATACTGTAGGATATCAGGTGCTAGAAGGTGCCTTTTTGTGCCTTTTATAACATACCAACCCACTTAAGATCAACCCTTTGCCACAGGCTGCCAACATCATCTTAAAAAAAAAAAAAAAAAAAGCAGCAATGCTGTAGTGCAAGCTTCTGTGGGCAGACATGCAAAAGCTTCAGCTGGAAAAATCTGAGGATTTAAATAAAGTATCTCACACTAGTGCAACTTAAGGAGTTGCCACACATTATCCCATCTGTGATAACTGTCCACATGAGGGGTCTTCATCTTGAAAGAAAATTCAGCTTAAATGTCTCTCAGCATGAGCTAAGGTAAATATAGGTACACTTCAGGTAAGCTGCTGCAAGCCAAGAGTATGTATGACATTGCCCCTCCTCGGCTCAACAGTGACAGCCTATTGCACCTCGGGTCTAAGCTCAAATCCAAGCTAGGCTGCAAACATTGTGCTGTGATTGCATTATGTCAGCTGCAGGAGAGCTTGTTTCTAAGGATGCATGCTCAAAAGGCAAAAATGCACCACCAGAATTCCCCACTGAGACCAGGGCAATCCCTTGTCCATATGAGCTCTTGTCACAAAGATACAGGAGGGTATAAAGGCCTCTGGTTTTGCTTACATCATCCTTCTAAAAACATAAGCTGCTAGGCTACAGCCTTTTGTAGTCCCCAATCTTTTCACTCCTTTCTGAGCCCAGATAGCAGTTCTCCAGCTACAAGAACTTGTACCTCTACAAATAACAAGGCCATTCCCTGCCAAACTCAAGAAGGTAAACAAAATACATGTCTTCTGGCAAAATGTCTCCACACCAATTTGTGTAATTACCCATGTCCCTTACGAGGGTCTCGTTCACATATTATAGCTCTGTGTCTGAGCATTGAAATACAATTAAAATCACATGCATCAGACACAACTTACTAGCTGGCTCATGTCAAACCTCCACAGGTGGTGGCTGAGAGAGATGACTTTCATTCAGAGATGCTGAGAACAAATAGCACAGTGTATGCAGGGAAAGGCACAGACAACTACTTTTAGGTAAATTCATCCATGTCCCACCCTCCAATAACTGCCTCTGACCACCGAGTATTAAATTTTGGCTAGCAGTATTAATATCTGCCAGTGTATCTCCTCCTCCAAGGTGTTTCACCAACACATCATCAGGCTTCTTTGCTTTTATCCTGGCTCTTATCCTCTTTCTGCCTCTTTGTTACTGGCAAGTACTTCTGCATCACTTAAGACCCATCCCTGCCAGCATTCAAGGTCAGGCTGGATGGAGCTTTGAGCAAACTGGTCTAGTGGCAGGGGTCACTGCCCACAGCAGGGGGTTGGAACTAGGTGACCTTTAAGGTCCCCTCCAACCCAAACCATTCTACGATTCTATGAATTCCAAAATCCCCAACAGAAAATCCACACTCCTTTTCAAAAAGCTCATGCTCTTCTTTTTGAATGAAATCAACCCATCTATCTGCATCTTCACTAGTGAAATGTTCTTTCCCCTCTAAAGTCTCTTTTTAGCCAATTCTGGATCTAAAACAACACTTAAAACCAATTGTTCTTACTACATTAGCCCAGTTCACAAACCTTGCTTGCCTTGTCTCTACTTTTTCCATTGCCTGTTCTTTCACTTCTCAAGGCTATGTCCCACAAACCTAGCTTTCTGACAGCATCACATTATTCTGCTCTATCAGCAACTTCAATTTGCTGCTCCATTCCCTGCATTTTCCAGGCAACATCCTAGCACACTGCTTTCCAGCCTTACCCTCACTATTTTGCCAACTCTTCTCTCATTCTCCAGTTAGTACCCCACCACAACAGAGAGGCTTCCTACCTGCTTAGGACACATTTCTTCCTTGGCACCTCTTCACTGCTAGAAAACACTTCAGACCACAGTGTTTTTCTTCAGTTGTTGAAGTCACTCAAAATCAGCTTTTTCCAAAGCTTAACAACAACTACAGGTCAAATTCTCTACTAGAAAAGCTATTCTTTAACAGACTGCTTACAACTTCATGCAGTCCTACAAAAGACCCTCACCCTTCTACTCTTATCCCTCATATCTCTTTTTCCTCCTTAATCACTTATTTCTTCCACCTGGGAAGACAGAGAATTACAGCCAGCTGTGTGGCCTGCTGCTCAATTTATAATCACTGAATCATAGACACATTAAGGTTGGAAAAGACGTTTGAGATCATCTAGTCCAGCCATCAACCCAACACCACCATGCCTACTAAACCATGTCCCAAAGTGGGACATGTTTTTTGAACACCTCCAGGGATGCGGACTCCACCACCTCCCTGGGCAGCTTGTTCCAATGCCTCACCACTCTTTCAGTAAAGAAATTCTTCCTAATATTCAATCTAAACCTCCCCTGGTGCAACTCGAGGCCATTCCCTCTCATCCTATTGCTAGTTACTTGGGAGAAGAGACCAATACCCACATCACTACAACCTCGTTTCAGCTAGTTATAGAAAGCAAAGAAAGGTCTTCCCTTTCCAAAGAAAGGTCTTCCTCCTTTTCTCCAGACTGAACAACCCCAGTTCCCTCAGCCGTTCCTCATAAGGCTTGTTCTCCAGACCCGTCACCAGCTTCGTTGCCCTTCTCTGGACACGATCCAGCACCTCAATGTCCTTCTTGTAGTGAGGGCCCAAAACTGAACACAGTATTTGAGGTGTGGCCTCACCAGTGCTGAGTACAGGGGCACGATCACTTCCCTACTCCTGCTGGCCACACTATTCCTGATACAAGCACCCTGAGGGATTCCTTCAACTTCCTTCTCATTGCCTTCTGCTGCTTCTCACCACACCCTAAAATCAATGCCCATCTCTTGTGTGTTTGTGCCTGTATCGTCTTTATTATTATTATTTTCCTTTAGAAGTTAATTATCTAAATGACAAAAAAACTTCACTAGGCTGAACTGAGCAATCACATAATCAATGCATTTGTAAACCTCATACTTCTGCTGCTTCTTGTGGCCTGTTCACACATTTAAGGAAGAACCAATTATCTAGTCTACCTCCTGCCTAAGGAAGAGACTGTTGCAATCAAGTTATCTGATTCCTACGTAAAGCAATCCAGAGCATTCCTTGTAACTGTTTCTGCAGTGGAGCGGCTGTGTCTGCATCCCAGATCATGGCTAACTGCGACTGTCGGTTCTTTGAGCCAGGAATCAAATATTTGTCTTTAAAGCATTTTAGTGCTGTAAAAGGAACATCATACAGGACTTGCAATTATCAGGGAGAAGACATCTCTTTGTTCTGCACTAAAACAATGTCAGCAATTAACACCTTTAGGAGGCTCCTGCTTGGGTGGAAATCGCGTACCTTAGGATCTCAGCTGTCGATCTGCTCAGCAGCAAGAGGGGTCAGAAGAGTGAAAAATAGCTCTTTGGGTTTTCAAATGTTCAATCTATTCTCTCCTTGAGTTTCTGGCTAGTCAAGAAACGGCCACGCTGCCACACTTCTGACTTTCCACAGAGCTATCCTTAGTAAAAAAGGATTATTTGATATTCAAGTTACCTTCTCCTTAACTTTACAGCAGCCAATAAGGATCATTTTCTCAAAAGCAAAAATTGCTGAGATTCATTTAAAAATCACCTTCCAAGCTACATTCTCTATCTGAATGTGTCAGAAGCCACAATTTCTGTTCTGTGAGGGATTCAGACAGACTGATATTTTGTTTCTATCCCCAAAGGCAAGACCATGAAATTTCCCATTAAAATGAATATCAGTAAACATTTTTCAGCTGATAATCAATAGTACCAAAGCATTTCCTTTTGATAATGTCAGAACATTACACATTAATTAAAACACATATAGAGATGTGGTTCCTGCCACTCCAGGGGTTTCAGTGATAAAATCCCCACAAGTACTGGCTCAGAAAGGAAAACGTTGTATTGCCTTTGAGACAACACACCAACTTGCCTCCCTGCAGTGCCTCCCCTGCCCAAAGAACTTGTTACCTTCAGCAAAAATCCTTTGGTGGCATCCTCCATGTGACTAATGAGACACAGCAAAGAGGAGACAGCTGGAAACAAAATCTCTCCAGGAGGGAGAAAGAATACAGCTTGTTCATAGGGCCCATTCCTAGAAGGGAAAGTGGAAGAGGACAGAGGAGCAACAAACTTTTACACCTCCTGGGAATGAGATGAGATATCATATAGTGTCCCGTATACTCCACGTTTTCTTATATATTCAGTATAAAAGATGTGGCCATGATACAGCATTAGTATCTTGTCATAATCTTGATGCCAAAGCAAAAACCAGCTGTGAATGTTTCACACTACAGTTTTTGACACTATCAGATTGCACACAATTTTGGTTGGTATTTTAGTGTAGAAAACGTCACTGAAAATTACATACCTCCAAGAAATTTTCTGATTTTGCCTAAACTCTGTTTTCTAATGGAAAACTATTCTGACAACTTTCTTTCCCCAAGCGGCTCTAACACTGGTGTTTAATAATTTGTGTGTCTCACTAGCATTTTCATTTACTGACGTCATCTGTACTTTGTAAACTCAACACAGAAGGTGAATATTCAAAACTGTACGTCATCTGTCTTCTTTTGTCCTTATTGCGATACTGCGTTCATCTCCCATACTTCATTATACCATGTATTTCTATGATGAGATATTTTCATCTTCTAGCAGCTGCCACCACATAAGTATTCCTGAATCATCTGAGTAACTTGTTAAAAGGACAAATTTACTAATGGGTTAAACTATAATTCATATCACATCATCCAAGTTCAGACATCAACCACACAATTCCATATATTTAAGCAGGAGCACCAAATTACAGACATCTTTCCTTTTCTCTGAACTCTCTCCAGCAAAGATCTCCATCTGTTTAATGATACAGTATGTCCTTATTTAAACAAAATGCTCTCTATATAGAGGATTAAGTACATGTTTCCTGAGTAACATTTTATATTGAGATGTTGATTCCTTTGTACTATATTCTCTGCTCCTCAAAGAATATTTCAAGGTACCTCTTTCCCCTACCTGCTTATAAAGGTTTGTTTCTCACCAAAATCCACCTTGTCAAACACAAGATTACTCAGAAATTATTCTTTCTGCCTGGTCTTTCAATACCTAAACATTAGAAAGGAACAGAGATGGATTCTCCTCCTTCTTGCCACAAAGCAGTTCTTGGCTTCATCAAAGTGAATCCTGATTTACATGAGCAGAAAAGGAGTGCAGACACAGACCCAACATTCCTCCTCAACTATTTCATTCTGAGATGGTACCAGACACAATGGAGAGATGGAAAGGATAGAGCACCTAAAGCGATGAAATTTTCTTCTCTTTCTGTGTGCGCGTATTTCTTTCTCTTTCACTCTCACAGGAGCACCAGTGATTTCTTAACTCTTTTTGGAATGATCTTTGTAAAGTAGTTTGGGGTTTGTTTTCTTATTTCCTTTTAAAGCCATCACTCGGATGCCTTGCTGATAAACCTGCCCTAAGAACTTGAATAGCACTGTAGAAAACCGGTGCTGCTGTACTAAGCACACACATTGACAGCAATTTTAAAAGGACATGAGCAGCCATCAAAGCATAGAGAGATAATCCAGAGCACAAACATTTCCCAAAAATACTTGCTACACTTAAAATCACTTTAAAAGTTCAAGGAAACATCAAAGTGTCTTTGGTTAACTATGCTTTAAGAGAAAGGTGATGTTCAGCTGCATTGAAGCTGTACCTTACCCCCACTGTTCCCTGCAGTGTAAATACAGTGTAATGAACCTGCTAAGACAGTGCTGTTTCCCTGAGGAGGGCTGAAAGGGACCAGTAACCAAACAGGACATGAGAACAGCAGAAATGCAATCAGTTCTAACTTGGGATAAAACTAAAAGGGGAGATTGAGAAGCAAGCAGGAGTCACCAGGAAGCATTCATTTCCTCCCTCCAAATCCATGCACAAATCAGACAAACTATGAGTATGAATATGTTTATATTATAACATATCACATGTATGTTATAACATGTTATCCAGTGGAACTTGTGTGTATCTATATATTCTGTGCATAGGAAAATCATAAAGACAATCCTTAACATTATAATAAGTCCTGGATAAGTCTCCTAGGGCCTGTTACACTTAAGAACACCAAAAAAAAAAAAAAAATCAGAAGGGATGTAAATCTACTATTTCTGGGCTTCTGGCAAATGGTGGCAAAACTGGCCCAGAGTGAGGGGGTGCTGAACTTTGTCACACCTCAGCTGTGATCCTGTCCAGCAGCTCCTCAGCTATCCAAGTAGACTATTGCAATCCCAACTACTGGACTAATTCTGAGCTGCATTACGAAGAATGGAGTCAAAGAAAGCTGAGGAAAAAGGGAAATAATATGCTTTCTACGGAAGTTTTTCAGTAAGTTTTTGACAGTGTAAAAGGGAAGAGACTATAGGAACCCAAGTCTTAAGGAAACTTAAATGGCTAAATCCACAGAGCCCAAATTCAGTTGTTGCAGAACTGGTCTGTTCCAAGCACTCAAAAAAAAAAAAAAAAAAATCTTTCATTCTTTCTTCTTGGTGTCCTGGTTTACGCAGTCTTTAAGGTGCATCTGGTCTTGTTTTCAAATTTGTTCTGCAAGGACAAAATTTGGTGTCACCTGGATTTGGAAGAAAGGCTAATGAAGCAGGAGCCTCCCAGTTGATGCTGAAAGAGAGGATGCATGATCCCCTAAAGTGAGCACTGTGGTCATACAGCCACATTCATTTCCTATCAGGGCTGAGTCCACCCTGCATCCTTGTGCCTATACTGGTCTTATCCATCTGGAAGGCAGGAGGAGAAATGACAGGCGGACCCAGCAGGACACTTCACACTGAAGCTTCAACACATTCCTCTCTGCGCAGAGGGTGTGCCTGCTGGCAGTCAGCAAGAGGCTGCTGGCTCTGCTAACACCTGCAGCTGCAGCATCCCGTTTAACTGCTACCCTGGCCCACCAGAATAGCTGAGATATTTGACAGTGTCAATGCAAGCTGCAGTGGCTCATGGGCTGGGCTGGTCAATCATGACAATTATTAGGGTTGTGTTCACGTTTCATTAATAAAGACACACATGCCTTCCCGAGCCCTTCTGCATCAAGGGAAGGCATCAGCACTCGCACACCTACACACACAGGTGTGTGTGGCACTTTCCTCGTGTGTTTATAGTTTTTTGGGTTTTTTAGGAATCACACTCGGAATGTTTTGCTGTCTCAGCTGTCACTGCTTGTCACATTACAATAACGATCGCTGCTTTCAGAAGCCAGTTCAGGTTGTTTAATCATCGCTTCCCTCTAAGCTGTCCATCACAAGGTGGTCGCCAGGCAACAGCATCAACAGACAGGGCCGTGGGCGGCTGGTGAGAAGGAGGAGAAGGAGGAGGATGGAGCACACCAAGGTTTGCACGGAGGAAGAATAACTCACATTCCCATGGGAGAGGGGGCATGGGAGCTGCTGAGTCTATCTGATGGGACCCCAGCCTGCACCATTATGAAAATAACAAGGATTTCAGTGATTGCAGAGCCCAGTGTTTTGGTAGACAAAGAGAAGAGGGCAGGACCCTGGCCAACAGAAGAGTAATGCAGAGCTGGGTTCTTTGGTCCAGCTCCCATAGGTGTCCATGGTCCAGGTTCCTCCATCAAGGGTGGGATGGCAGGGCCCTGCTGTCCTGCCCAGCTTACAGCCACGGGCACAGCCTGCGGTTAGAGACAGCTGGAATCAACCACATTTATTCCTTTAACAACTTTAAAATTAGTTGTTTGGGAATGGATGAGTAGTTTCTGAAGAAAAAAGAAAGACCAAATGTCAACTTACAAAAATTGGAAATTAGATGGAAGGCAACATTGAACTTGGAGCTTTTCATCTAAAAGATGAGCTGAAGAATGTTTTGGTTTGGTTTGTTTCATTTTGTTTTCCAGGAGATACACAATTAAACAGTCATTTATCACCTAAACAAACAGAAAAGGAGAAACAGCTGCACCTACATCAAAGTGTCTTTGGGTTACAATAACATAAATAGTTATTATGAAACTTCAGCTGCTCTTCTGTAGAGATGCTAGGTCACTGGATCCAGGCTAAGTACAGATCTATATTCTTTATATCTCTAGCCCAGGCTCTGTCCTGCTTAATGTATTTAGGGGAGTGTGGAAACACACACACAGATGAAGTGGAGGAGGTGTAGTGCAGTCCTTTCCCATGGTGCAATCCTCAGCCAGAATACCATCTCAGGGAATAAATATCCTCAAAACTCCTCTAACTAGTGACATTTCACCACAGGCCTATGCATTTTGTTATTAAGTTTAATGCACCTGCTGCTTTGCCAATGTATCTTTTATTTACCTGTTTACCCTCTCCTATTAAAAAAAAAGTCTATTAAGTTTCAGGTACTCTAAGTAAGACCTAACTTTGATTTGCAGATAACCATTCCCAAAATTTTATTTTGTTTCCAATAATGATCAATTTAAAGCTTCTATCTTTCATCTATAGAAAAGTATTTTCTTGGAAACGTGAACTAAAACTCAACAGAAAGCCAATTAAGTTTCCATATCATATTCTTTGGCATATACAGCTTGATTTTCACCATTAGTACGATTTTTTAAACCAGAAAAAATATATTTACACGTATACATAGGTAAATTCTTCAAAAAATAAGGTCCTTGAATATTCATTTGAATATTCAGTGGAATTCACTTCTCCTAGGCCTGTTTTCAAAGAATATTTAGTCAACAGTAGTGGAGCATTCTTGGCCAAGGCAGGGAACACTAAGCTGTTTCTAAAGGTTTATATTGACCCAGTCACACACACAAAAAGGGAGCATATGAGCTCTTTCATCTACTGAAAATATACCTTGGATTTAAAATAAAAATCTTCCATGCAAAATCTATTCCAAATGATTAAATGGTGTTCATTCCCACGTTACTGAGGAATTTCCCAGTGATTTCTGAATCAGGAACTTTATGTTTACTTCACCCCCCAAAAAAGTACACGAGAAAAAAATCACACATTGAGCAGGGACAATTTATGAAGATAAAAACAAGCCTACATTTGTTATATATATTTCCCTTGAACTATTTTCTCAACCTTGAACGTGGTGAGGGAGGCGAGAATGAGGGAAGAGGAGAAACATTCGGGGAAATACACAGGATGTCTCTGTTGAGTTATCTAAATAGCTTGAGATTTTCTAAAGTACCTTTCACTTCTTCCTAAAGACCTGCAAGAAAGTGATTTGCAAGAGCTCACGGTGCTGCTGTTCTTAAATAATCACCAGCAAAGGCAACATAAAACCTAACAGAAATAGGATGTGAGCACTGACACTGAGTTGGGACCTGGTGTTGTAAAGGATCAAGAGTTTCCCATGTGTAGCTGAACACTCTCCACCCAAAAAACTCCAGCCCTTCCATGCCGTAGGAACACCTTTGCCTTGAAATGCCAACTGCAAATCATTCCATCGCCTCTCCATCTCTTGATTTGTGCAAATCATGGAAGACTCTGCAAATGGGTTTTTAGGTTCCAAGGGGCTGCAAAAAGTGATACACAGGGCATGGGGGACATATTCCTGGTGACTGTCTTGATGAATGAATTTCAGACACCCTCTCTAAACACCAGCCTTATCTTTAAGTACTACATGCACTGCAGTATTTTTGCCAGCCAAGACAGTCCAAGAGTATCTTCCCTACCTTGCTGCTCCTGCATTAGGGAATGCAATACTATGGGGGGAAAAAACCCTTGGGTTTTGGTTTGGGGTTTTTTTTTAATGAGGGTAACCTCTCTGGGGCTGAAGGTGGGTGGTGTTTGCTGTTATCATGCAATTTACTGCATTATATACACTTTGTGGTCTCCTCATCCTGCCCTGAGGTTCCTCAGCCACGCTTCCCAGAAGCACAGCATGGGTCAATCCCTTCATCCCACCCGAGCCACTCGCTTGAGGTGGGCTTTGTCTCATCTGGACTATCTCTGAGCTTTCCCTACAGGAAAACAGAAATCACAAGGCCTGTGACTCAATTCACTTCCCTGCCCCTAACCACAGCACAGGGGGAGAGCACTGGAGGCCCTGCCCCAATGTGGGCTGCTCATGGCGGGGATACTTGGCATTGACATCCTTCTGTAGCAGCAGAATAGGTCCCACTTCCCACCTTCTTCCCCCCTATCGCCTATATCTCCATCTCTTTTCTCAGCCTTCTCCTCCCCACTCGCCCTATGCCAGGGGCACCTCAGTACAGCCTGCCCTGAGCATGTCCCTGGTGTGGCAGCACATGGAGAAGAAGTTCAGAGGCAGCTTTGAGTCCTGGTGTGCTATCATGGGAGAACATCACTCCCCTATTTAAAGACATGATGTGAGGTTAAATTAAGTTGTTGGAGACCCTCTAAAAGAAAGGAATTACATTTTAGGACATAACCTAAAATATCCTGTTACTTCTCAAAGTACTTTCCTTTTCTGTTCCCTAAGGAGAGAAAGCATGGTACCAAGTAAAAGTGTTATTGTGTTACCAGCACTGAGAATCAGGGATTAAGAGCTCTCATGTTAGCTGTTGTTTGATTTGAGACAGCCAAAAAAATTGCAAGTGGCACAAAAATCATTTTACAGCATCAACTTTTATATGCATTTAAAATTCCAAAATAATTACTCTATCACCCAATGCTGCCATTTGAATTGGAATCAAGGCCCATTTTCATTTAACATAGAAATGTCAATTAGAGCTGCGGGAGTCATTGATTTTTTGGTTTGCTGGCCAGATATTAAAGAAAAAAAAAAAAAAGAGAGGGAGAGAGAAAAGAAGTGCCTTGTGTCAGTCTGATGGTTTTTTTCTCCTCCTATGAAATGAAAACCTGAATGCAGCTTTGGTTCTGGATGAACATGACCCAGTACACACAGATTTTATGATAATATCAGTTGCCCAAGTATAGGCAAATATAGTTTGAGATGCTCTACCATTCCCAGGCCTGGGCATCTGGTAGGACGCAGGACCCACATGTCCCTCAGGGACCTTGCCCTGTGAAGCAGTAGCTAGAGGCAATACCATCTCAAATGTCACTAGATGCCTCTGTGTGGGACACTGAATCAAGGTTTTTGTGTCACTGGATCATTTTTAAATATAGAATAAAAGAACTGGAAATCCATTCAAACAATGTTGTCTTGAAACAAAACAATGAAAATAATGTCACAGTTGAACTTTCAAGATTTTGTCTTGTTTGGGGCTGTTTTTCAGGAGCCTTTGGACAAAAAGGACATCAGTGTGAACCTATGAAATGTTCTGTCCAAGCTACAACAGCATTTTCTAGGGGAAGAGGTCTTTGATGGGGCGCTTTCATTTGCTTTGTTAGAGCTCTGTGCAACATGCAGGTTGCATTCAGTCTGGCATAGAAAGGCAGGCCCAGAGGATGCAAGACTGTCCAAGGCCAATGCTAATCTTGCAGCCCTTCGTATGTACAGCTGTATCACAATAGGACGGGGCAGAATGGTCTCTAACCTCTCCAAGAATGAGTTGAGCACTTCTGACCTTCTTGCTTTCCCCTCTGGACAAACCTCATCATGATTGCCAGGTCAGAGAAATACAAAAGTCTTACCTGAAGTCAGGAGGAAAGGGAGAAAACCCTCTTCTATTATAAAGTACAGTATTAGGAAGATTGAAAATTATAACCCTATTGCTTTATACAGTTTATATCCTCTCGATATTGTGTGAATGCCAGTTGCAACTGTCAGAGCTCTTCCATTATTCTCCTTTATCTTTCCTTGTGATAGGACTTGAATATCTCACCTGTCAGTCCAGGTGGAAGCTCCTCACCATCTCCCAAACACTTTCACAGAGACCAGATTCATACAATGACAAGCCTTTCTTCTAGTCCTCAAGGATTCTCTTTCACCCACTGCTTTCTCTCAGTACATGGCTATTCTTATTAACAATTTCCCATGTATCCTATTTCATATTCTATTGATTTCATTAATATGAAAAGGCTATGTTTTAGGCAATCAAGAAATATTCTAGAGATGGATTGCAACACAGAATAAAGAAATACTACAGTTATTGACTCATTGTTTCTGAATCACACACAAAAAAAAATCCAAAGAAACTCAAAACTTTCTGGTTAAAAAAAAAAATCCTACTCAAAGTTACTGGAAATTTTCTGGTGTTTTCTCTCACTGAGGGCTTGTTTTTAAAGTAGGCTTCATACCTAGAATGATGTAAAGTATTTTATGATCTACACAGTAGCAAATCTAGTTCAGAAGACCAAAATTTGAGACAGGGGACTTTTAGCAATACTTTAATTTGCCTTGATTTCTTCTGGTTTAAATCCCAATGTTTGTTTCCTCACTTTTTATTCAGTCCATCCTAAATACAGTCTCATTAGCTCTGGCAAGAGTTTAGCCTGAAACAGTCTCAGAATCTGGTGCATCATACTATTAATAATATTATATATTGTTGTAATATGTAAGCAATACATACTGTGTCTCACTGAAGCATTTTAATGCAGGCATCTTCCTCAGATGAATCTTTTTTGGGACCTGTTTTCTGCACCCTAGGAACCAATCTAAATGCAAAGTGACTGACAGTGGGGTCATTCCTCACGTGGGTCTCACTGCACAGCTGGCTCTGGGCTCCACAAATATATCCATTTCCTTAAAAGTCCTCCTTGATAATAATGCAATTGCCATGGAAGGAAGTGAGCAATGGACTATCACAGTGCCATACAATGTAATGCCAGTCACTTATTGGATCATGGCAGATTCTTCATCCATCCCTAGTAGTTTTATCCTGGAGCCAAAGCTCTGCCAGCAAGGGAAGGACAGAGGGTATCAACTACAGCCTGTTGTATGAACACAGTGCCTGAGCAAGAGTGAGAAGATGTGAAAAGTGACATTTTGATTGTAATCTCCCATTCTGGTCTGAAAAGAACAACACTGGCAATTCAAGATACTTTTGCCATACTTTACTGTCTCACTTGTAAAAGGGAATACATTCGTTATCATCTGCATGGAATTGTGTTCATCAAAAGCAAAAATCTCATTCAAATTTGAGCTCTCAGGAACCTGACTCCTAGAAATTCACAGTTCACTTTCCACAATCTGTCTTACAAGTGGATACAGGGAGAACAGTGCTTGCTTGATTTAGCATGATCACTGCCTGTAAAATAATTCCAGGGGGCATAAGTGCCAGGGAGGGAAAATAACTTTAATTAAAGGCACATGCACAAATTAAGGAAAAAAAAAAAAAAGTAATCTAAATTGCCCAGTGGCAACGTCAGAACAGAAATCAGACAGAAGTTTCCAACAACCAGAAGAATAAAGCTTGGAACAGCTATCCAGAAACGAAGAAGACAATAGGATGGTGGGTTGAAAGAAACCCAACTGTTTTCAAGATGCAGTTTGACCAGCTTATGGCTGTAGGATGCAGTATCTGCTGCAGCCCTGTATCCTTCTTTAAGGATATTTTAATTTATAAAGTAGGTTTGAACACTTCAGCTGAAAATCCAGCAACAGGTTATTCACAATTTCTTTGCCCAGGAGGAAATACAGTGCATTGGAAATACATAGGTGCATTGTTATTCTGCCTTACCTGTTCCCAGTTTGTCCTATCAGTAATATCAAGTAAAATCTCACAAGTAATACCTAATGTAGAGTCTCATCTTGCCTAAAAAGCTCTCCCGTAAGAGACCTAACTCTTCTCCTGTTGTCTAGTGTAATCACCTGACAACAGCAATTATGATCTTGCAGGCTTCATCCTGCACTGGACCCATCAGTTATATTGATTTTCTACTGTGGATGGAACATAAAATCTGTCTGGCCATGGTTGTTTTGCATCTGGTCCAGACTCCATCTCCATCATTCTGCTGAAGATTGTGGAGGACCTAGGAGAAGCTCAGCTTTGGGTTTCCAGCCATGGAAATCACAGAAGTTTGAACCAGCTGTTTAAAAGGTACCGTGGCCAGGTGTACAGCAGAGTACAGGCTCAAATTCTGTGCCAAACACTTTGAGACCTACCCCAACATCCAGCCCAGGAGAGCACTCTGTCCAGAGCAAGGCAAAAGTAAACTGACCCATTAAGTGAATGCGAAACGCATCCTGCTTTCCTTCACAGCATGACATTACAGCACAAGCTATAGCATCAAGGCTCTTGCTCAGACTCCCTTACCTTCTGACCTCCTCCAATTTTTTTGCTGTTTCTCCAGGGTACTTTCAAAGGAACAAGTAAGGCATTAATCTCACTCCAAGCCAGCCTAGAACAGAAGCAGCCTTGGTTTCTTGTAAGCTCTGAGAACCATCCATATCCCAAAACCTCATAATGGATGTCTCCTAGAAATTTGCTTCTCTCCGTTAAAACCAAGTCTCTCCTTTAACTCCACACACAAATCTCTGCTAGCTGTTTTCTCCTAGTCTACAGCAGAGCATTAAGGGAGCTTTGGGGACTCCACATCTAGTGTTTGGATACACAACATCAGGAAGCATGTTTGATATCTCTGTGAGCTAGGAAACCTGCCAACTTCCACATTGATGATTAAATTTCTCAGTGGTGCAAAAAGGCAGGAGCCCTCAATTGTGTGTGTTGTAGCAAAGATCTGAGGAAGATTTTATCTCATAGGATCTTTTACTCCAGTTTCTACAGAGGCCAGTGGAAAGACTCTCAGGATGTATCAATGCAAGTAAACTAAGCAATACCAGGACACATTCACAGACTCAATAGTCTTATACTGTCAGAATGGTTCCAGGCAGGGTGCTGGCATGGGCCAGTTAACACCTTCCTGGATCATTCCCAGACAGTCTGGGACTTACTACAAACCAAAGACCATTTCCCAAAACCAATGTAGCTGCAGCTGCTCTGCTCTGTTTTGCAGACTGAAAGAACTAAGGATTGCAGAGATGCCAGGCGGCTTTGTGTGGCCTTGCTCACCTCTCCTGGAGTCAGAGAAAGCCTGAGCCCTACCTGTATTTTAATAGAACACTGGATACACTCCTAGTTTCATATTCATCAGTCATCTGACAATACAGACTCCGTACACCTATGCTGTTCTCTGGTGAACTCTTGGTGACCCCACAGGTGAAAAAGCCAAGGTAGACAGAAGGGATTAGTGCACAGATGAAAGGTGTCCCTACAGATGTGAGCTGGGCACACGCCAAATATCTGGCTACAGATACATGCTGGAGGGTAACCTGTCCAGGAAGTACCCAAAGTCATTGATGGGCCAAAATAACCCCTGATGTAAGAGAATTCATGTTAGTGGAGTTATACCTGGATGACTTTGACTACTATATTATTCTTATTGTACCTGTGGCTGAGCATACAGCAAGTTCATCCTCAAAACAGAATGCCGTCAGTTAGATGATGCACACACTCAACATGAAATCACAGCCAAGCTGGAAAGAAGCTGCAAACACCAAGAACAAACCCTTACAGAAATCAGGAGTCCTTTCAGCAGTCCCTTCTCCTCCATTAGAAGCATTGCAATTGTATCCAAACCACTACCAAAATTAGGATATAGGGAACCACACTGAAGCTGGCAGAATCAGGTACATAGCAATAGAAAAACTTGGCGGTGAGAGTGCTTTAATTTTCCAGCTTTCCCATCTAAAGGGATCTCAAATGTTTTGAGCTTTGTTTTGGATTTTTCCTGTACTCGCACAGATGCTGAGAACTATGATCATCTTCATAGTTCCCCTGTGCCTGGGTGAAAGGCAAAAGCTGCTTAACAGCAGCACTTACAGAGCACATTAGACTGAAAATGTGAGGAGGTGTGTTGCATCCCCCTGCCATGGCAGGAAGGCGGCAGCTACCGCTGCTGGAGTGGAGCCAGGGCACCGGGGTGACATGGCATCCCTCGCAAGCAGCACCATAGGAGCCTCTGCAACCACCATGCAGGCAGAACTGTATACACTGTACCCTAAAGGAACCATTTCACTCCAACCCCCTCTTACTCTCAGCTCCTTCAGAGAGGAGTGCCCAAAAGCTCCGCAGAGAGACATTGGATCAGTGCCGCTTTGGGCTACCTACTGAACACAAACCATTGCTTCAGCTGAACCTGGACAAGCCTGTCGTGCATCCAAGTCCTGCTGGGGCCCAGCTTCATTTAGTGTTCTGAAGCGGTTGCGATGACAGCACAAGATAGCACAACACTGCCGGAGCCCCCAGCAGCAAGGTGGGAGCACGGTCTCCCCATACGCAATGCAACCCGCAGCTCTTTGGGAAGGACAGCAGCAAATTATTTCCCCACAGCTCCTTGAAACCATTGTACACCAAGACACTCAGAAAGTAATCGGTCCCTAGCATTAACAGCCCCTACTACCACTGTGGGCAGAAACATATACACATGTATATGTATACCTAAGCACATGTGTAGTAAAACACATATATAACAACAATATATGTGCCTTGATAAAGGTACAGATGAAACATAATTGCAGTGATAGACTAGGAAAACGGATGCCTCCTGGATGACTTTTTATATCAGAAGCTTTTTCTTAGCAAATGGGTCACTTTAAACCAGCGTCAGCCTCAATTCAATTTGTATGAACAGACCTGAGTTGCTACAAGGCAGCTTCTGTTAGCACAACAACGTAAGAACCAGGCTAGCGGAGTTGTGAAAGGGGAAAGTCCTTCAAAACGGAGATGACAAGTATTCCTCTGTCAATTAATTGATTAAAAAACTCCTGATGAGACCATAAAACCATGTCCCAATTAACTAGGGCTGAACCCCACAGTGAGGTGCTTATGACATCCGCTGTAATTCTAAATTGGGTGGCTGTGATATACCTCAATACAATCTATACCAAAAGGAATTCATAATGATTAGACCATTATTTCAAAATGTTACCAGGCTCCTAGTACTAAAAGCTGAAAGGGAGGCCAAGGATTTCTGCCAAGCAGTCAGAAACATCCTGGCATTACAGCTGCAGACACTTTAGAGGAGAAGAGCCCAAGTCCCCATTTCTGCTGGGAAGTTGTGTGGGCAACAACCATGTCATGCCGGTATCCCTTTCTCTCTTGTTAGCATTCTGCTTGCTGTCTCTAAGAGGCAAAGTGACAGAAGTTGGAGCATTCAGACAGACAGATCCCCCCATTTCTGCTAGTCCACAAGCAGAGTAAACGGCAGGCAGAAAGCACGCCAGGCAACTCACTCCACCTTCCCCAGGCCTCAGCCCTCTGGCTCCAGGTTGCCTCTGCAGCAGAGGCTGGAGGGATACAGGGCTCAAGCTAACTTGGTAACTTTGATGCCATGACTATTGCTCCAGCCCGGAAACTGCTCACCTACTTCTCTGGCTGGTTTTGTTCTGCTTTGGCTCATGTCAGAGCCATTCTGCTGCTATTCACGAAAAAGGTCCAGGTTACAGGGAAGAGACAAGAATTGTCTCATTTTAACACCTTGGTGACAAGAGGCGAAAAGCAGCTTTATCCCCTGCACAGAGACACCTCGGAGATGAAGTCCTGAAGCCCTCCAGCATCTCCCCATGAGCAGGGTCTGGGGGTGAGCCCTTGGGCTGACATGGGCCCCTGGGGCTGGGAGGAGGAGGAGGAGGAGCTGCACCAGAGAGGCTTTCCCAGGCCTTGCTTGCAGCTGAGCCTCCCAGGCTCCCAGCGAGGGTTACCCTGGGGGGAAGGCAGGGTGCAAGGGTGGATCTCCCCCCCGCCCCCGACCGACCTTTCCCCTCCCTGCCACGGGCGGTGGCAGTGCTTTATCCCCCTCTGCCTTCCAGGGCGAGGGAGAAGGGGGCTGGCGAGGGCAGTGCTTTATCCCCCTCTGCCTTCCAGGGCGAGGGAGAAGGGGGCTGGCGAGGGCTGTGCTCTGGTTTATCCCTCTCTGCCTCCAGCGTGGGGGAGAAAGGGGTTGGAGGGGGCTGTGCTCAGCGGGCGAGCGGCGGAAAGTTTTTTTTGCTCCAGAAGAATGGCCCTTTTGAAGCACTTCTGCCCCACTGCACACTGCTAAGCGAAGCCGATCCCCGGCGCCCGGAGGCGCAAANGGAGGAGCCGCCGCCGCCGCCGCTCGGGGCCGCCGCTCGCCGGCCACTTTCTCGGGCTCCCTCGTCAGTCGCCGCGTCTCCCGGCCGCTGAATTTCGTCCCCGCGGGAGCTGGGGCGAGGGGCGCTTGCAGCCCGGCATCCTCCGCCTCCATCCCGGCCCCTTGCCCTCTCTCACCTCCCTTCTCCCCGGGGAACCTCCTCTGCTCCTTTTCTCCTCTGTCGGTCCTGAAATGCATTAATAATCCCTGCTGCGGATGCTGCTGCTGCGGCTTCACCTGGGAATGGCAGGATCTGCAAGTTATTTCTGCACCGGTAAAGCCAGAAGTGAAGAGAAAAAGCCATGTCCAGTACAGGAGAGCAACGTGCCAGGCTGGGTACCAGCCAGCAACTTTTTCCATCGCTGCTGACTGCTGAGGAGTGCGAGGGAGAAAGAGCAGGAAAGAGAGAGCAGGAGCGAGAGAGCAGGGTGCTGCCGATTTACCCGCCGCGGGGTAAGCACAGCGAGAACTCCATAAAGTTTCAGACTCTGCTGTGTTAGATGCAGCCGGGGGGTAGGGGAGATTCCTTTCTTTCCCCCCTCTTTTTTTCTCCTGGTTTTCTTTTCCTTCTTTTGCACTTTTTCCTAAAACAAAAAAAAAAGGACAAAAAAAAAACCCAAACAACCCACAAAGGGAAAACAAGGCAAGAGCAGACACTCCGCCCGCACCCCGCGGCGGCGGTACTCACGCTGCTGTTGTGCCCCGACCAGTGCACCATGGCTTGGTTGTGCGCCGAGTCGCCGGCCAGGGCGAAGGTGGTGCTGCCCAGCCGCAGCTCCTCCAGCCCGAAGCGGGCGGCGCCGGCGTCCCCCGGCTCCCGCCCCNCTGCTGTGTTAGATGCAGCCGGGGGGTAGGGGAGATTCCTTTCTTTCCCCCCTCTTTTTTTCTCCTGGTTTTCTTTTCCTTCTTTTGCACTTTTTCCTTTTTTTTTCCCCCCTCTTTTTTCCCCCCCTCTTTTTTTCTTTTTTTTTTTCCCCCCCCAAGACTGGCGTTGCTGATCAGGCTTTTGATGGAAGGCAAAGCCACAACCACACGGGGGAGGAGCTGAATTGAAATCAGAGAGAGGGGGAGAGGGAGAGAGGAGCAAATCCTGGCTGGTGATTTCTCCCGGCTGCCTCTGTGGAAGTCACAGCTCGCTCCTCTCCCTCTCGCTCTCTCCCTGCTCCCCCTCACTTCGCCGCTTCTGCATCACACTCCTCCCGCAGCCGCCCCGCGTGTGGTTCGTGAGTGAGTGAGCCGGTACTCACTCCCCCCTCACACACACGCACTCCAAGAAGGCCTTGCCCCAACTTTTAAACTCGCACTATCTGGTCCCTTCCTCCCCTGCGCTTCCCATCAGCTCAAACCCCTAAAACCTGCTCCCCAACATACTAAAACCACCGCACATGAGCTGGAAGCAAACGTGCAAAGTGAAGGAGCAGTACATACATACAAGCATACATACAAGCGTGTATGGTCTTTCCAGCAGAAATATTTTAATTTGATTAATTAAGTGGCCTTAAATGTCTGAGCAGGCTCTGAAATGTCCCTTCTTTTCCCTCACCCTGTGACTGACGTAAATGCACTGGAGTTGATGGGAATAGGCACCTGTGCTTGATTTCACAGAGGAAAAGTCACATTTCTACCCTTCCATTCCCTCCTCCGCCTTTGCTTCGCTGTACCGTCATTTACAGGAGCTGCCGATGTTTAGATAAATCACTCAGGCATGGCAGAGATGTAGTCACATAAATGCTGATGGAGACAGGGACAAGCTTTTGGAAATGAAATGACAGCAGTTGGGGGGAAGGGCCTCCCCACCACTGGTTTTTCAGCAGAAAAAAAACCTTTTCTGCTCTAGCTGTCTCACATTTTCAGGACCAGCAATTTCTCCCCCAGGAGCTGTGCTCCTCTGTCACTAGATCTCTCCTCCACAGCATAGTGGTGGCCAGAGATCCCCAAATCCTCATTGCAGAGGTTGTTCTCTGCCGGCCGTGGGAGCCACAGGTCCCTTACTGCAGGCAAAATCGTTGGTGAGTGCCCACACAGCAGGACAGGGGTCCAAGCTTTAACAGGCACTTGCAAATGTCCATGGGCTTTAAATTAAAGGCTTTTCCACTGCAATTTTATTCCATCCCCATCTGCCTGCTCTCACTCATTCCCATTAGATTTCCAGGAGAGTTTATTTTTTAATTAATGTTTTTAACATTTCCTTCCTAACATGGAAGACTTTATTGTATTTTTTGGTGGGGCATTTCAGAAAGAGATTCACTGATTTGTTCCACATTCTTCCAGAGATTTCACTCAAATGCTCACTGGTGACAACATCTTGGGATATTAGCACAAGACTACAGATGAAGGGAGACTCACAGTAGTTGAGGCTGGGTATAACTTCATGCTGCTTACAACAATGATGGATTGTCTGCAATGCAACCACCAGACCTCAGCGCAATCTACTGTAAACCAATTAACTGCATACCTGTTTCCCTACCTCCCAGCTAAATGGTTACTATTAGTTACAGCCTGTCGGTAATAATAATTAACACTTCGCACTTAAACAACTCCTTTCCTTCACTAAGCCCAAAGCTCTTCACAAAGGCCAGTGAATTTTACTCTTGTTGTATAAATGAGGGAAACTGAGTCACAGTGCGATCAGCAAAGCAGCAAGGATCGGAGATGGAGTTACCTTGTTATCAGCCCAATCCTTTGTCTTCTATCCAACAGGTTGACCAGATGGATCTATCCCAAAGGATGCGCTAAAGAATGACACCTTCCTAGGACAAGTCTCTTAAAGAGGCTTTAATCTAAAGGGATGAAATTCAGAGAGATGAGTGGGTGAGACAGGAAAAGAACTTGGAAGAAGGCTATTAATAAGAAATCAGAGGAAATTTCTCCTGGGATTGTAACAGAGGTTTGCATGCCAAGGAGTGCCTAAGGCTAATGAGAGAAAAAATCTATCTGTCTTATTTAGGCAGATGATTATCTCTGGATTGTGATGAGTGACCAGTGAGTGATATGGATGTGCCTGGTAAAGTACACCTTATACACTGTGAGTATACTACACCTGCAGAGCTCTTCAGCAAATGCACACATTCAGTCATGGAGAGAAAATACCAGATCCGACTTGAGGGCCAGAGCCACTTTTTCCAGCATTTCCCTTGTTATGGGTGGATGTAAGACAGAGAGCCTTTCCCTGATCACTATTTCCAGGAATGATCAGTTTAGGAGATTCCAGCAGCAGAAATTGCACCTGATTCCTTATGTTTAATAGCTATGGATGGACCTGTCTTCCTTAAATTTGTCTAATCCTTATTTATACCCTTGGTGTCTGAGGCGTGCTGTGGTAGTCAATTTTAAAATCTGATTATGTGTGCTTTTGAATGCTCATGGTCTGCACTTATCTGAGAGAGACATTTTAAATCGCCATAGTCTAATCTTGTTGCCAGCCATCTTTCTGCCACAGATGATTTGATGATTGAGCCATCAGAGATATGAAGCCAGAGTCTTTGGCACAAAAGAATAATCACCTGTCCTTTGATGTAAGCAATAGATTTCTGTGTTGGGGACTACGGTAAGCGCCTATGCTGTCATTGGGGAGAGCTGAATTCATATACTCAGCCAAAAAGAACCAGTGGTGTGTAGTGACTGGAATCCACGGCCATGCTCATGAAGGAGAGGCTGCATTCATGGGTATCCTGACCGGAGGTTACACCTGATCTGATATTTCGATAGCACACACTACACCACATGTCCAGCTCAAACCCCTGATAAGAATGTATTTTCCAACAGAGTTGCTACCTGATGAGGAGAGTGCTCTTCTGTTTCATACAGCTAATACTGCCTCAAGGGAGGGGAAAGGAGCGAACCCTGGGGGCCATGAAACAGGAGACAGTTGTTGATACTATTAAACATGATGCTATGTGAGCACATGAAAAATGCAGGTCTCAGCTGGCCTCTTCACCCTCTGCCTTTACCAGGGTAAGCAGTGGCAGGGGCTGTTCCTCTGCACCGGGGAGGAACTACTGCCAAGGCAGAGATCTGCACAGACATGAGAGGGTTTGAGGAGGTTCTCACTTTTGGGGTGAGGAAGCACAAGCAGGAATCTAGTGAAGGGAGTAGATACCACTTCTGGGTAGCTGATGCAGTGGAGCAAGTTTCTACCCAAGGATTTATATAGCCTTGAGAAGAGAAGCAGAAACAGAAGGAAATGTGGCTGAGTACACAAATCTTCACGTGGGACCAGGCAGTTTCAGAGACAGGCAGAAATATGGGCTTGGCCAAGGAAATAAATCCTTATGACAATGATTGCAATAATCTACCATCTGCAGGAATCATTTCCTCCAGGGTGTTTCACGCTCACAATCAGAGACTACTTGTGAAAATGTGGTCCCAAGACACCTCCTGGCTCCACAGGATTCCTGTCTTCTGAAACATGCTAGATGGTGGAGCCTGCACAACAAAAGCACCTCAGAGACTATGCCAACACTGCCTGCAATTTGGTGGCGTAGAAAGGGAGAAAGAAGATGGAGAGAAAAAAGCAGAATTGGATGGGCTTAATCAGCTGAGTTTTCAATATAGGGGAGGGGCATAATATAGCCTGGTCTGTCTTGCACTTGAATGTCTTTTAGGCTAAGCGGTAAAATATCTTTCTAGTAAATATTTGTATAATCAGGATTTTCTGGATCTACACTCATTTTAAATCATCAGTTTTCTCTGTAAGGACTGTGTAATGAAGGGAGCCCAAGAAGAACACTGCTCCATTGATTCCTATCAAGCCACGGTGAGTGATGAGTGCTGTAGTTCAACATTACACATAACTCCTCCAAAAGGAATCTCTGTTTGAAAAAAAAAAATAATTACAAAACAGGATACAACAGGGCTTGTTGCAGTTTCTCTTAGGAAAAAAAGATGATGGCTTTCAACTATAAATATCACAGAGATCTTTTCTTTCTTAATGGGTTCTGGATGCTTCATTCTTTAAATAAGAGAGGGACTAATTATATACATGAAAACAACTATTTCCAAGTGTCTCTTACTTCACTGAACAAATGGAAATTATTTACTTATGTGACTTGTTTTGTCCTATATTTATATAGTTGTTACAAAGGTATTATCAGAACTAAATCCTAGGACCTCACATAGGGGCAATGAATTTGGCACAGAAAAATGATTTGAAAAAACCTGGAACTGAAATAAAATCTCTATCTTCTTTCCACTGAATTTCATTTCCCTCAGATTATTTTTGGAAAGGTGATTGAACTATTTATTTTAACACTAATAAGTCCTCTAAATTAATTAACATGAAAGCTCTCCTTTGTTATTCCAGACAATCCAGACCCAAACCGGTGCCATCCCAAAATTAAGCTGCTGCAGCTTTTAACAGGGGCTCCCATTCATCTGCAAATGTGATGTGATTTTGCTTTAGTTGCCATAAATATTAACAGCAAGGGCTTTTTGTTCTTTTACTCCCTCTTGCTGCAGCCTGTTGCAAAGACTAAGGTTTGAAGTAATCTCAAAAAAAAAATGCAAGACACTGCTGCTTTATAACTTAAAGAGCCATTTTGCTTTGCTAAATCCTCAGATGGAGATTTCAGGTAACAATTTATCTGGCAAGGAGAGTTGGGTGGTGAGCAGATTTGATCAGTGTGATTGCCTCTAAGTACAGGAAGGTAATCAGCACCCATACCTGGTGCTAGTTTTCCTTAAAGCACTATTTATACTGAAATATCTAGTGATGCTTATTAGCCAGCAGCTCTCTCTGGGGACAACAGGAGTTGTCTGGATCTTTCTCCTCTGGAAAACCTGTCACGTAGGCTCTTCTGTCTCACTTCCACTTCTGGATCCAAAGGGTTTTTACACCATCCCACCGTAGATGGCAAAACTCATACCCATGGCACAGACTCTGCGTTTTACTCATTGGGTCCAGACCTCCTTCCTGCTCTTACAGCTGCAGAGACTTCCTGGGTCAGCTTTGCACAATGATTTCAGTGATAAACCAAGGGTGGGTTTGCCGTGGGAGGACGGGAGCATGTGACACCCACAAATAAGCTTGTACTCCCTGTTATGTGCTGAAGCAATACTCATGTGGCTGCACAACTACCACATCCACACAGATGTTGAATCCAGCCCTCTTTTCCACTATGCCTGTAGATCCTGGGATTTAATCCCATTGCTTCTCTAGTGACATCTGCTCCTCTGTGCTGGCCTTGCATTTCACTGGTCCAGTGATCCTCTCCCCTTGTAATCTGGAGACATCAACCCATTGCCACCCTGCGCTCCTGAGTGCTCCTCCCCTGTCAGGAAATCCATGGGATTTAGGAGCCGAAAATGCCCCAGGCCAGAGAAGACAGTTGATGAGAAAATCTTCTGCTTGAAATTCGCAGCAGGCATTCTCTCTTGATCAGCTTTTGCAGCCTAAGAAACCTGGAAAGCTGCCCTGAAAAGTTGGTCTTAGATGCTGCTGGGGTTTGTAGTTTAGTTGAGTGTAAAGTAGAATCGCAAGGACTGCACTTATATCAGGACTGCACATACTCAGCTCGTGCTCTGAGCTTGCAGCTAAGGAATAACTGAGCCGGAGCTGAGAGCTAGAATGAGCTTTACTACAACAACTTTTAAATTAGTAAACATTGGCAGAAGGAGGAAGCCTGAGGTGTGTCTCATACTCAAATCATTCACCACCACCAATATGAATGATAACCACAGGGATGATCCAGCAATTGTCACATTTCATCATGACTGCTTTAAAGCAACTCCATAATGCCCAGAAGGTTTTTGCCATCAATAACCGAAACATATGCTGTGGACATTTCCAACCACATGAAAGGCAAGAATGTAACCAGGAAAAATGAAAATGACTTTAGCAAAAGCAAATAATGCTTGACCAACCTGAATGCCTTCTGTTACTAAATAGCTGTCTATTGTAACACCGGAACCCACGGCAGTCTCATGGTAAACTGAGGAAATATGGTTCAAAGCGATTGACAGAGATGTGAAAGTTGGATGGACCACTAGTCTCAAAGCTTGAGAATCAACTGACTGGAAAAGGTCTAGGGATTGCACTGGAGGCCAAGTAGCCAACAATGTTATCTCTTTGCAAATAAGGCAAGCTGCATTTTTTTCTGCCTTTGGAAAAGCATCATCAGGAGATCAGAAGAAATTATAATCTCCTTCTTAGCACTAGGGAGGCTGAACACGGAGTACTGCTTCTGGTGTGGCCTTCAGTTCAAGAGGGACATGGAGAAACTGAGGAAGGTTACCAATGGGGGTGGGGGCTACCACGGTGGGGAGCACACAACCTGCAAGGAGAGGGTTGAGAGCTGGGCTTGTCTAGCCTGCAGAAGAGGAGGGTAAGGGGCAATCAAATATCAGCCTAAAACTACTTGAAAGGGAGTTACAAAGATGAAGAAGCCAAACTCTTCATGGTTGTGGCAGGTGCTAAAGCAAAGAGAAGACAAAATTGGTGTTCAAAACGTTCAGACTGAAAATTATGAAAAGCTCATGCAGGAAGATAGTGCCACTCCAAGACAGGTTCCTTAGATTGTAGAATCTCCCTCAGGAAGACAAATCTATGGAAAATCCCATCTAGTAATGATGGCAGCCTGGCTTCAAGCAGCAGGTTGGTCTCTCCCAACCTATATTTGTTTGAATATTTGAATCTATGAAAGGTAAAAAGCTCAAGAAGAAGACATGTCTACAGCTAAAGGCAGGAATAAATCCCATCTCTCCCCAAGATAAAGCCACTAACCTGTTCCAATGATGAATGGTTCCCAGGTTCAGCATGAGCTTAGATACCATCCTATAGTGAAATTCAGATTCCTCTAGAGACCAGTCCAGTTCTTTCATTAGGTGCCTGTATCTCCAGCACTAGTTTAACAAACCAGTGAGGACTCTTAGACAATTTCATCCTCTTGGGTCCCATCCCACCTACCTTAATTATTGTTGCCAAGTATTGTTGCCGAACCTTTGCAGAGTCCTACAGGACTTCCAGCATGTCTTTGAGAGTGGTTCTAGGTCTAATGTAATGCTACTACCAGTGGTGCCATCCATTGCCAAACAACAGTCCGGGACAGTTGTGCTGTAACATCCTAGATTGAGCCATACTAAAAAACTTGGGCTTTACCTTACTTTCTCTGTTGTTCCCCTGGACATGTATCTGTTCTATATCTGGCTCTTGGCATGTTCCTTTCTCTTCTTTTCCTCGGGTGGAGATTCAAACCTTCCTTTCCATGACCAACAGAGGGTCTTTGCAGCTATTCAAAATCAATTGCAAGTTGCTTAGCTCTGTCCATTGAGCCATTTTCATTCCCTCATGTTCTAGGCCTTTCCAGTTTCTCAAGAGAATTGTGGCTGTGGGATGCCTCTGGTTGTCTTGCAACCTTGAAAATCTGCAATTTGAAGCAGGCTGATCAAGTGCAGGTATATAGTTTCCTGTGAACAATAAATATCACTCAAAACATCTTCCATAGAGTCAGGATACTTCAGTAACGTAAATCTTCTTAAAAGCCTAACAGGCATAAAAATCATTCATATTTTCTCACTTTTTCAGAGATTACTGAACTTCAGTCAGCACTGGGGAAGCTCCCCTGACATTCTATCAGCTCTGGGTTTATCTGTATCAACAGGACAATAAAAATCCTTGTCTGTCACTCTACCACTGTCACCTTTGGCTTCTTCACTTGGTTGTGGAAGAATTTAATGGAGGTAAGACAATAATGATGAAGAGAAAAAAATTACAGACTTAATGGCCTGTGAATGCTGTTTATAGTTTGTCATGATTACAAATGATGTTTTCTTGCTTGTGCACCTTGCTTGATTTCTCTTAGCCAGAAGTGTTGACAAAGTAGACGTTCCAGGTACAGCTAAAGATAAAATTTCTATTAGAAGAAAGAGCAGACAGATAAAAAAGATTATTCTTCTATCTTACCTTTTTACTGCAAGAAAAATTAAAAAAAAAAAAAGAAAAAAGAAAAAAACAAGAACCCTTGAGGCTGATTGAAGATGTGAGCTTGTTCATTGACAGTATTTATTTCAGGACTGAAAAAATGACCAGGCAAAAATTTCTGTGAGGCAACTCTGTCCTGCTTCACTGATGCATCATTTCTTAAGTCATGGCCAGATATCCTTTTCTGGAGACAGCTGCATCACTCACAGATCAACCAGCAGAGCTTTTCATTCACACACACACACACACCCCCCCATGGTACAATATCAGGAGAGAGAGATCTGCCCCTCAGTTAAAACTATTTTTACTGACCCAGCTCATTCTGCCTAAAACAAGTTAGAGGATACTCACATGAATTGTTCTAGTTGTTAACCAGTGTGATACTTTCCAACAGACATCCGCACCTGAGCATTACAATGCATAGTCAGAGACACCTTTCTCATCGCAGCAGCTCTTTGGAAGGTTAATGCTTTCATAGAATCCACCTGGCCAGAAACGAAGGCAGATGAAGAGAAGAAAACTTCCTCTGGCCTTTTCTGCCTCCAGCCTGATAGTTTCTTCTTCTCAGATCTGTGCATCCTTCTACCATTTTGCATCTTGGTGGGACAGAGAGCGATATACCTCTTAATGCAGGCAGAAGAAGTTGTCATAAGAGATAGCATGCCAGTCCCATGTTTGGTGAGAAACTCTGGTCTTCTGACCAAAGTATCAGAAGGAAAGATTTGGGGTGGGTAATGGAAAATCTGGAAAAAAATGAAATCTATATTTTTGTGTTGTCAATCTTTTCATTGTGAATTGTGTAGTGAATTTCAGGCTCCTGATGTCATGGATTTATACGAGATTATCAACTCTCTTCCTTTGTTTTCTTTCCTTCATTTAAAAAACAAAACAAAACAAAACAAAAAGACTAGTCCTCCTAACTGTGGAGTACAGTATGAAGAAAAGGCTCAAAATCTAATCTGAGTGTTTCAACACAAAATAGCAGTCCAACTTAGATATTTCATTGGAGCGCTTTGAAAATGAAGGGTTTTTCCTTTTTTTTGCTTAAAAATGGTATTCTGGAGTTAATTTTGCCTGCTTGCAAGATTTTTAAAAATATGTGTATTTAAAATACGTATGTACATATATATGTACACATAAAAGGAAATACTTTTTTGCAAGCTGAACAAACTGTTGCATTGAACTTGAAATGAATCTTTGATTTCTGAACTTCTTTTGTACCCTTTTTTAATTCAATTTGCCCAGGAAAGTAAAAATATCAGTTATTCATATGGCTTTAATTACTTGAGACATTTGCCAGAACACCTTGCAACACAAAATAATTTCTTTCTATAAATTTGGTACTGGGTTAATTTCTTGTCCAGACCTCTTAGTAACTTATCTGGGACATCTGTGGGTATAGCACCTGGAAGATTAAGCTATATAAAGGTCATATACAGATATTTGTTTCTAGTAAACAGGACCCTGATTATGATAGTTTATTTTAGGGTTAAATTTGATATTATGTATAAAGGGTCTCTATGAAATAATTTCAAAATTAATTGAAATTATTTCAGTTTTCAATGAACCCCTTAGAAAAAAAAAAAAGAAAAAAAATCCCCTCATCTTGTCAAAAGACTTTCTGCTAGAAGAATCAGATTTATGAAATAACAGTGATGAAAAACTCTGACTGTTTAATACATGTATACACACACAAAGGTCAGTAAATAGCCCAAGCAGTGGAAGGAACTCATAAGCAATGCTTCTGCTGATTTCATTGCAAGCATTCCCTGAGACTCCATTTATTTTCAGGAGTGTTTGCATGTGGATAGCTCTGTGTGTTTTATATCTATTCTCATATCAAGGAAACATAGGGGAAAAACTCCATTTGGATGTATTTTCATGCAATTAATAATAATTCAGGGTTTGTGCCTTTCTTCTGCCAAAACTGTGTTTGCAAAAGTTTTGAGCCCTCCAAATGCATATATTAGTCCAAGTCTGAATCACTGTGATTTTCTCCTCCATTTGAAACAATGTTTGTTCAAAAGATATTAAATGTGTTTCACTTTTGTCTTCGTTCAATCCAAAGTAATTTTTAACATCTTTATCAAGACTCTTTGATATCCTGTTTTAAAATGGTTTCAATTTTCCAGTCTGGCCAAGTCTCCGCATACATTTCAGTCCATTTAAGTCTGATTGCAATCAGTAGGAGTCTTTTCATTGATTTCAATGGAATTTGGATCAGGTTCGTTTGCAGCATAACTTATATATGTTTGCTGTCATGGAATAAGCCAGCTATCATCCAGGGAACTTGAAAGAACAGGAAATAAGTCCAGGATCTCAGATCTTGCTTGAGAGGAACTTAAGCAAGTCCTGGTTTATTAGTGGTGACTGCTGTGTAAAACACATCGAGCATCTGCCCCTTCACTGCAGTACAAACTTTTTTTCTGATTCAGTCTCTCCCAGCACTGAGTTCATTTTAATATTTAATATGGTGCCTCAGTCTCCTGCAAGATTCCCTTGTCATGATTTCAAATCCTCATTGACACACTCCAGGCATTTTGCTGCCTTGAACATCTGCTGAAGGACTCTTTGAGGTGCAAACTCAACATCTTTTATACAGTTTGGTTCTTTTTGCAGTTTCCTAAAGAGGCAAAAATAAATAAGCAAGGCATGGGACCTGGACTGTTTTCCTGTTTTGTTTTGTTTTGCCACATAGGTGCATCTCTCCATACAATCTTATTTTGTCTTTGTTGCTGTTGTTTTTGCCAGACAACGTAATTATCTTGATTGGTGGGTGGCCAACAAAGTTTTAATTAGATCCAGGGGGATTTGAGCAGAA
>VZTL01049116.1:2875-21906 GCA_013400535.1 Scopus umbretta | reverse complement strand
TTTTTTTTTTTTTTTTCACTTGACAGCACAAAACTGTTAAAAGAACTCAGCTACTTTTGAAACCACAGTGTGTATTTAACGGACAACAATTTTATGTGTACTTCATGGGTGTCATTATTCACATAAGTCACTTGTTTTTTGGTTTTTTTTTTAACCCCAGGGCTCAAACTATTACAAGAATGGATCAATAGCTGTATTTTCCATCTTCATAGTTGATTAATGTAGAACATTCAAAACAATTATTGAAATACGGAGTATGAGGTGGTGGTATGTGAAATATTATTAAGTGAAACACTAGCTCTGAAAAGTCTTGAAAAGTCTACACAGTTGTATTGTTGTGATATGCAAATACAAAAGGAAAGTTAAAGCCAAAGTTTAAAAATAAATAGATGATTAGCTGTAGTCTGGATTATAGCCAGTTCACTGCAGATCAAGTACTCTTAAAAATTATCATTTCAGGCCAACTGTTCACGTTTGAGTTGTCACTGCACTTTTGATTGCAGCTGATGATGTGCAAATCCCTGACATTTCATGTAGCCCCTGCATAGGAAATACAATACATCATTAAGGTGGGCTCAGTCCATCTCCCACTCAGGTCAGTGGGTCACTTCCTACTGATATCTGTAGGACTGGGCTTTAGCCCTGTGATGGAACTTTTCTGTGTTTTGCCAAGATCCGTCACTCTATTTTCCTAGTTTTTCTATACGTAAAACCTAAATAGATGCAGTGATATTTATGCAGCAATTTTACCAGATGGCTCTTGAATCATCTGTTTTCAATGAAAAATGAAAAGACCAGACACGTACATAAAGGCTGAATTAATCTTTGTAATTAAATGGAACGTTACTTTGCCATGAATGATTTTAGCTTTCAGAATGTATTTCATGCTAATTTTTCAGTGAACTGTAATTGTATTAATTTTTTATATTTTTAGAAGCTTGAAAATGATCTTCACAAAGTTATTGTGAGTCAAGTTGTTATACAGAAGATCTGTGTCAGACTCATAAAATTTTGTCATGGGTGAGGTATATGTTTTGGGTTTTGGCTGGGTTTTTTTTACAGTAAGAACAATATGTCAGTACTTGGTGTTGCTAGCAGGCCTACAAAATATCCAAATCATAATCTGCTGGGCAAAAAAGTTTCTCAGAAGGCTCACAGGCCAAGTTTGGTTGCCAAGCAAGAATTTGTCTAGACTGGAAACTGGGATGCTTTGTAGCATTGAAATGCATGTGTGCGGTCCCACGTTGGCAAGTTGTTAAGTCAAGAGTGAAAGGCTGTTTATTATTTTGTCTCTGTAGTAAACTGACTTGCAAGGCTCTCATCGTGACAGAAAGGCACACTGATGAAAAAATCCTGACTGTGTTGAAGTCAGTGGGGAAACTTCCTTGCATAATCGGCATCAGAGGAGTAGTCTCACTCCTGGTCCTCTGCCTCAGAGCCTGCTCTCTGGCTGCTGGGATCAAAAACAGTTAACTTGACTTTAAAGCATGCTGCTGCTCTGCCTTACCCCCTGCAAGAGCCTCTCGCTTTCAATGGCAGGATTGGAAGCCTACAGAGAGGAGTTTTCTTAATTTACCTGACAACCTAAGGCAGGCTGAGTACTTAACGACAGCTAGGGAAATACCCCATTGCCCCTTTTCTTCCAGTGTACATGGTTATTTAATATGCAAACTAGAGATAGGCATTAAATGAGCCTTTAAACCATAAAAACTTGTGCATGGTGCGTTTACTGTGGATTCATGTGCATTTACCACATGGTTGGTTCCTGTACATTTGTCACATTTCATTTGCTTTCCCCTTATGTGTGTGCATGCCTCCTGGAAGGCTGTTCTCTTAAACATAATTTTCGTCTTATCAACAGGAAAATACTGACTTCATTAGCCAGTTGTAGAAGAGTTTTCCACTTTCTTGTGCTGTATGAATAAGGAATCTTTGAACTGCTGTTAAATGTTACTCAAGTGAACAGAAAAGATATCCAAGGAAGCAAGAGACTTCCAACATGCAAATTTAGAAACCTGCTCTTAATACAATGCTTTCTAACTCATCTGTTGTGTAAAGAAACTGGGCTGTGTGCTGGTGTTGTTGGCTGGGAGCTAAACACCACACAGCCATTCACTCACTGCCACCCAGTGGGATCGGGGAGAGAATCAGAAAAAAGGTAAAACTCGTGGGTTGAGATAAAGATAGTTTAACAGGACAGAAAAGGAAGGGAAAATACTAATGATAATAGAATACACAAAACAGGTGATGCACAATGCAATTGCTCACCACCCACTCACTGAAGCCCAGCCAGTTCCCAAGCAGTGGCCGTGCCCCCCCCATTTTTTTGTTCAGCATGACGCCATATGGTATGGAATAGCCCTTTGGGCAGGTTGGAGCAGCTGTCCTGGCTGTGTCCCCTCCCAGCTTCTTGTGCACCTCCACCCTCCTCACTGGTAGGGCACTATGAGAAGCTGAAAAGTCCTTGAATTAGAGTAAGCACTGTTCAGCAAGAACTACAACATCAGTGCGTTATCAACATTATTCTCATCCTACCTCCAAAACACAGCACTATACCAGCTACTAGGAAGAAAATTAATTCTGTCTCAGCTGAAACCAGGAATGCTGGGCTTAGCTGAACAGGCTTGGACCTGATGAAAAGGCTCGGGAGGAATCCTAGTTGGAGAGATACCCAAGGATTTCAGAGGGCTTCCTATGTCCTCTCATGGGTTTTGCTTTGGCTATAGGAAACAGTCCCCTCCACCAGGTGCCACATGTCCTTCACTGTCAGCATCAGGCAACTTACTGGTGTGCCACAGCCTTCTGGCCTGCCACCCACGCGTCCTGCCCTAAGTGCCTGCATGGCCTGTATGGGCCTGGACCTCATCCCAGGCTGGAGTGAGGATTTGGAGGCAGCCCTTCAAAAAGAGAGATTCACTTTGTCCTTCAGATTAAGCAAGCTTATTCCTCTGTTCCTCCCACACTACTATGTGCTACACGGTGGAGATAAGGTATGCCTGGGCCACTAGCTTGGTAGAATCTCAGGGGAGCGTGGCATATCTCTAAATTTTTGACCACGTATGTACCTTTAGGATCAATTTGAGACACGTTCCTTTTCTGGGAGAAGCTGTATAGCGAGACATGGATTGCACATGACAACCTTGTACCAGTTTGCTCTCCATCAGCTCTTGCTCTAGATGTTCTTAAAAAGACTCCTGAAGGATGTTGTTCATTTGTGATTTTAGATAGTCCAGAAGCTTTGTAATGGTGCTTAAGCATGTACCTACGTTTTCTAATAACAAATTAACTTGGTGGTGTAGTAACGAAGTGTGTACTTTTCTGAATCTGTTATCTTGCATAACTGGTGGAATGTTTAAGGCGGCATTGGAATTACAGTGGTAGTAAGGTCTACCAGTGCTAGCAAGGTTTACCTTAGAGTTTAGTCATTACAGAGTATACAGCTGTCTGTGTGTCTTGCTCAGCCTTCTAAAACACAGATATTGTGGCAAAAACTTCTAAGTAACAGATGCAATGAAATAACATTTTTCCCATACCTATCTATCTACCTATATATCTATCTTACAAAATAAAGACAGCTTTAGCCATTGATAAAACATCAAAGTACTAGGAGCAACATTACCTTTTGAGTTTACTTTCAAAAACCTCTTTGAGACAAACTGTTATTTACTAGGGTTTTATATAGGCTTTCTGACAAAATATCTCAGTAGTGCCTGACCATTTTTATCTTGTACATGGAAATCTTAAGCTCACATCAATTACCAAACACAAAAAGCAAGAGTAGGTATGACCTGAGAAGTGAGCCCAGCTCTCCTGAGGCAGTCTGGTTGGGAGAACTCTTCCCATCTTTCTCTTCTAACACAGCAGGGCCATGACAACACTAAAGGATTAAAGTGTCACTAAAATATAAAATTAATGTTAAATATTAATTATAAGACTATATATGACATTATAAGATTATATATGACATTTAGGTCAACTTACATCAGACCTACTACTAAGGAGCATGGAGGAATCATCCTCACCCTTGGAGATGTTCAATTAAGGAATGGGGTCTAAAAGGGCCAAAACATGGCAGTTCCAAGCTGCTGCTCTCAGTGGGCTGCTGTGGAAGAAGAGAGCAATGTGGCAGATATGTGTTTCAATGAGGGTGGTGACACACTGGAACAGGTTGCCCAGAGAGATGGTAGATGCCCCATCCCTGGAAACAAGGTCAGGTTGGACAGGGCTCTGAGAAACCTGATTTAGTTGAAGATGTCCCTGCTCGTTGCAGGGGGGGTTGGACCAAATGACCTTTAAAAGTCCCTTCCAACCCAAACTATTCTATGATTCTGCATTCCACAAAGACCCCAAAATGTCCATGCGGTGGAGATAGACATACTGTGGTCACAACCAGACAACTAGCACTGCGGGTCTGAGGGCAGGACCCATCTCTGCTTCTTTCAGCAATGAAGCGCTGCCAGATCTAGGCTGGCTTCATACTCCTTTGCATTTACAACCAGTGAGATGTGAATTTATTTGCTTATATTTGTAAGGCATTCTAGAAATTCAGTGTTTTTAAAGGCTATAATATAGCGCAAAGCCAAAACTGTTCTTTTATGTACCAAAACATGATCAATTTTTGATCAACATTGTACTGGCTAAATCATTGGTGAAATGACAGTCTACTTGACACAGTCAATCGTTACTTTTGCTTTAAAAGCCACTGTTGATTTTTTGCAAGTTGCACTACAAATTGTTTCTAAAGAGTTTACTCTTCATCATGTAAGTTAGTTTTAAAATCAAATCTGTTTAATCAAAATGCTAAGGGCCTCAGTTAAGTAGGTTCAACACAGAGGCTACTGTAAGTGATTCAGATGGGTAGTCTGGAACACATGCAGAACATTCAAGATTCACTGAACTTGTTTAAGCAGCTGACTTCATAAAAACTAAAACTGATTAGTTTTGTACTTTGCTTTTTCAAGACTAGTATAACAACTAGGATTGAAATATTTGAAATGGGAAATGAAAATTTTCCAGTTCCTTGAAAAGTTCATTCAGCTGGACCTGATAACACCACCAGGAAAAGAAATAAACGCTTTTCATTCTATACAAACTTGCAGATGAATTGTGCTCCCACCACCCCCTGCTTTTTATTCCCCCCAGGCATTTAAAATATCTTCAAAGGCTGCTCTACCTTCTGGGAAAATGAGAAAACATTCTGTTGAGAGTTAATTTGGCTCATTTCATATTTCCTGTTCAGCATTTGTCTTCCATTGTTTTTTTTTATCACTAGGGATATTTGCATGACAATGGGATCTTTCTTGCTTAAGAGTTCATCTGCTCCTGCTGCTAATTTCCTACCTGAAGTTGTAATCTTCTGTTTGTGACATCTCAGTTATCTCAACCGCAACTAATTGTGATGTCACAAATGGAGGATTATGACTTTGGGTTGGAAATGAGCTTGAGAAATTGAAGGAGTTTGAAGAAGAAAAGAGGCTTTTCTTCGTGAAAAATAAAAGAGGAGACAAAATAATTTTGGTTAAAGGGAGGCGGTCATCCATCAGCTTCCTTCTTATAACCATGAAAAAGACGTTTCTAATTCTTGCGGTCATGGGAGGTCCTGTTGTATTGAGACACTGTGGAGGGGAAGAAGGGGGCAAAGATTTCATTGCAGAGGAAGGGGAATCTTCCCCTGAACAGCCACCCCATGCCGCAAGAGGGAAGTAGAAGTCAGTGGGCCCCCAGAGATGTCTGGGCTCTGCTCGCAGAGAGCAGAATGCAGGGTTGGTATGGCTGCAGGTGGTTAAAGGCCAATTCATTTATTGCATTTCATATCTTGCAATATTCACTTGGATTTTTAGACATTTGAGTTTGAAGAACAAATTTCCAGAAGAGCGTTTTTCAAGGGATGGGGGGAATTCCAAAGAAGAAATTATGTTCAGCATCCCAAAAACATACAAAGTGAAAGTTTTGTGTTACCCTAGTCTATCATGGCTTTAATTTATTCTATGGACTGGTCACATTCCACTTCTTGATATGTCACCTTATCCTTTTGTATACTTCTGCTTTTCTTCTGGAAACACGTTGTTTCCCCAGAGATTCTGGGTGTCTGGGCAGCCTGCTGGTGTTTTTGTGAGGACATTACTAAGGCTGTTTATATACTTATGCTATGATTTACAAAGTGGGAATACTCATCTACAGCTGCTATCACTTCACACCAGAGTGTTTACACAGATTGTGCATAAACACTGGGACCAAGTTATGACTGAAAGAGGAAAAAAACCAAAGTTAATAAAAAGCAAAATGTCTTATCTTAATGCCTTTCCTGACATTAGGGAAAGGGCAAGGACTGCAAAGTAGCAGGGGTGAAAGTGGAGAATGAAGCAAAGATTAGCCATGTGGTTTTAGGAAAATACAGTGTCCTTCAGAAAAGAGTGCACCCATCCTCAGGTGTAAGTGGAAGTGACCCTCATTGGAAATACGCCAGTCTGCACTTCCTGGGACCCAGGTTCATCCATATCTGTGTATCAAATCTATTTTAACAGTTGGATGTGTACCAGCTACTGCACCATAGCAAAATGGGCCGTTTCCTGCCATCTTTTGGAAACTGTTGTAAAAACAGGCATTTGACCATATGAATAACACAAAAACCAGTAAGGAAAATCAGCTGTTAAGATTTTGCACTCAAACACATTGCTGTAAGGCTGCAGAAGCTCTGCAGGTGACAACAGATCCACTGCAATAATGTGACAACAGAACCTGGACCCTCCACGTTGTGATGCGAAGCTCATCTGTGATACCAGGTTTACCTTGTAAGCAAGTTGGTTTGAAGTTAAATTAGGATGCCTTCAGGGAGGCATAATAATACCAAGTGGAAATAGAATGGGGGAAAAAAAGCCATACGCTGAAAAATGGTTATATTTGTCAACAATTTTTTTTTCTTTCTTTCTTTTTCAAAGGCAAAAGCAGTTATGGCAAAAGTGGGTTACCCTCAGTTTATAATGAATGACACGTATATTAATGAAGACATCAAAACGGTAAGTGCCAGACTTGCAGCTTTCTTCTTTTACATATTGCAGCCATTCTTCGCTCTGTTTCACTGCTGCTGAAAATCAAAGCTCTTCTTTTGTTTTGCATGCATCTGGAGTTCTGCTTGTCTGGTTATTTTTAGATGGTAAATTAAGTATTCTAGCTCTCATGTCTAAATTTTCAATGCCAGTGTGTCTAAGCGAGATGACCATGAGGTCTGCTGGGAGTAAAATTTGCCTGGGAACAAAGAACCTTCCTGTTATTAAGCATTTTAAAGGTTAAATATACACTGGAACAAATTTTGCATTTAGTTATAAAAATAATTAAAAAAAACCCCTACAAAACCAAACAAACCATTTCTCCTCAAAGTAATAGTCTTCAAAAACACTAATGCATTTTTCCTCAGAATATCACAATTTACAGTGCCCTTTATAGGCTCTCCCCACCTCTCCAGGCTATGAATTTATTTATGCTTGTTGGTTACAATCGTGCCTAGAGGTTCTAACCAATGTATATGCCTACCACGCTAGCTGCTGGACAAGGATACTGTGGGGAGGACTCCTTCCTGACCCAGTATCTGCTCAGCCTAACTAAAGCAGGAAGGCAGGTGATGAAGATAATATATTTTACCATTTTCCAAAGGGTTAACTGTGGCATGCATGTGATGAATTGTATTACTGAAAGTCACAGGCAAAGTATAATTACAAAGTCAATCCTGAACTGGTAAAATACAAGAGTGATAGTCATCTTTGCCAGAGAATGTCAAAGAACACTAAAAAGAGGCATAATTTATTGAGAAAACTTTGAAGAACCAACTCTACAAGCCTCTTCCTTGTTCCTGGAAAGAGAGGGTGAGATGGTGCTGTGAAGGCAGTGTAATGAGATGGAGGATGTGACCAAATTGCCACTCAACGTATGGAATTATTTGCTCGGACAAGTGGTAATGTCTAGGGAAGAACACTTGTTAATCACAGTTGCAAAACGATAGCTTAAATCTGAAGTATAACTTCCTTGGAAGTCATAGAATTGCTTGCAACTGGTGACAGGGATATCAGCTGGTTTTGTAAAATATTAACATCCCTTTTTCTTGCATGGTTAGTTGTGTATGTGTGTGAGGGTTGCTATTAGATTTGGAGGCTTATGGAAGCATGGAGCCCTATGTCCATAGGCATTTAATGAAAGAAACAGTAAGAAAGCAGTGGCAGAACCCTTGGAAGGCACAGAATACAACGTATTTGTAATAAAGTGCAAAACAAGCTGAAAAAATGGGCTTTGTTACATTTTTGAAAATGTTTTTGAAATGTACTTTTAAAAATAAAAGTAGATCTATTTCTTTAAGGAAAAGAGCCTGCCTGGATAATAGCCTTAGAAACATGCAGTCTGCAATTCATCGTTGGGTACTTCTGATTTCCTCAGCTGTTCTCTGTATGGGGAAGGGCTTTTCCGATGTGCCAGTCCCTTGTATTGATCCGTTCAGCCACTGTTTTTTAAATGAGCTCACAAAATATTTATTTTTCCTACCAAGTGTGAAAATTCTACTTGCTTTGATAATGGCTAAAATAATTAGGTGATTATATTGTTTAAAATAAAGTTCAGATTGGTTTATGTCAGCTTTTGTTTCCTTGGACATGCTTTAAAAATGTCTGTGCTTTATCTGTACAGCTGAAGTTTACAGAAAGTGACTATTTTGGCAATGTGTTACAAACTCGCAAATATGCAGCCCAGTCTGATTTCTACTGGCTTAGAAAAGAAGTTCCAAAAACAGAGTGAGTAGACAAAAGGCAAATTTACATAATCTTCTAATGATATTTTAATTTATGTTATTTAATTTATACAATTTATGTTTTAATAGAATTACATACAAAGCAACATAAGATACAAAAAGCCTATGGGCAAACCCCCCAGTTATTCAGAAACTCCTGTGGATATTTTTTTTGGTAAGATCTAGGTATTCCCTGCACAGTAGTCATACGCTTGCAGCTTAAACTTAATTTAATGAAAAAAAGGGGTAATTGAATCTCAATTAAAAATGGATTATGTCTCTTGGTCACAGTTAGAATTTGGAATGGTACAGCAGGGATTTATGAAATAAATTTTCTAAGAATAGAACCATCAGTAAGAGATAATGTTATTATTAGTAATGGCATTCAGCATTGTTAGTTACCTGCTGTTGATAGCAATGATATGAAATAAAATGTAATTTAATTTACATATGTTATTTTTACTTATTTGTAAACATGAGACTGCAGATTATGTCACATACTGTCATAAAATACATGAGAGAATCAGTCTCTTTTCTTACTGGTGGGTAATCAAATCCTTAAAATGCAAATTAAAACCTAAACAGAACTTAATTAGTCTAATCATGCTACTTAAAAATGAGTCCTTCTGCACAGAGACTTTGATATTGGTGGTGCTGCTTAGCTCCTGTGGTGGTTATTTCCTTAGGGCTCCAGAAATTCCTACTCAAACTGAACCATACCTTGTTTCAGGGGCGGCTCTGTGTTGTCCGTGAGGCAGGTAGAGGATGTCAGCAGGACAGGGACGGGCTATTTTCGGTTAGGGTGCTGTAATTTGGCCCCATATTTTTGAGGGATTGTTTATAGCTTAGTTTTAATTGCGAATTTTACCTTCTTGTCACACCTTTCTCTGACTTTACAATGGTTAATCCCAGGGGATGACTTTATGGCCCTGGGTGCCAGGGCTATGATGTCAGTATATTCTCTTCAGACCAACAGTTTCCATGAAAGAGTGAAGTAACACTTGCCTCTCTACAGCAACGGTGATCAGCAAGCCCCTCCTCATGAACAGTGCTGGGGCGGCACTAACGCAGACCATGTAGATTCTTGGCACAATGGGAAATCTCCCCTGTAAGGAAATTGATTAGCAGGTAATCCCTGACTGTACACCTCAAGGGCTGTAATCCGAGAACTATCGCATGGATATGCTTAAAAAATGAAGGTTTTACCTGACTGCCCACTACTAGAAGATTGAATGCTTTCTCATGCTTGTCTTTACAAACTTATTTCAAGGACTACTTAGCAGCAGCCTCCTCATCACCTTTGTCTTGCTTTTCTTGTCATCCCACGGGGCACATTCTGGCCTGGAGGATCCCAGTTTGTTTTTTCAGTCTCTCTCCTTTGTCAGCACAACGATATGCTCTGCCTTCTGCAGAGCTGGGAGTAACCCCAACCTGAGCCCTCCGTTGTAATTATTCCTGCTGGGAGATTATTCTGCCTTTGCACCTGCTCCATGATAGAAAAGAGATCTGAAAGTGGTGTCACGCTGTCCACTTTTGCTGTGTCTGCTGAGGGGTACCAAGGCACAGAGAGTCATTGGCACTTCCAGTAATTTCTTTTTACATTTATTATAATAAATCAATAACTCCCACCCACCAGGCTGAGGCATGTCAAATCTGGCCCTAAAACTATCAGCACTTGCCACATTTTAACTATTGGACTCTACTGCTTTCCGATGCATTTACTTTTATTTTTTCTTTCTTTCTCTTCTTCTTCTGTTTTTGCTTTTTTAAGCCTTTATATTTCATAGAACTTGGTCCACACTGAAGCTTGGCACTGTGTTAATAGAGAATTACCCTTGGGGTTTTGTTTCTGTTTGCTTCATTTCTTCTTTTCCCTAGTTCAGTAGGTTTTAGCACAATATAATTTAGAGATAGATATTATAAGATGGTCCAAGTTGTGGACTGATAAATGGGAAAATGAGTGTTTAAGGAAATAAATTGCCATCTAGCAAAGTAATATTAACCCCAAAAGGTAAAACACTATATTCATTTAGCAGACAGTCCAGATTTCTCAGCAATATTATTTCAAACTGGACTTACTTTCCTCAGCATAGCTAACTAAATGGAAAATCAAAATGCTGGTTCACTCAAAGTACCAGGGAAACACCATCAGGGTACAGACAGAGGAGCTGGGAGGTACAAGACAAAAGAGTTTGATAAAGCAAGGGGGAATGTGGATATCAAAGTGGAAAAGCAACAGTTTTGTAGTCTAAAAAGAGGAAAAAAAAAATCCCCCAAAGCAGGAATCATTATAAAAATTCTTGGTCCTCTGTTCTGCTCCCTCCCTCCCTAGCAGTTATCTGCCTTACAGGAGAAAGGAGCATGGAGGAGTCAGGCAAAGCACTGCTCAGGGTTTGGATGGGGGATGTACCCAGCCCCATTGGTACCAAGAAGCTGTGTCCAGGCATCGGGGTGCCGGAGCCACCTGCTCTGCTGGTCCTGCGGCCAGGCTCCCCCACGGGGACCACAGCTGCGGGAAATGCAACTTGCTGTCCTCAACACCCAATTTGGATGCCAGCTGTGATCCTAACAGCTGGCTGGGGAGATGGCTGTCGTCTTCACAGCTGGCTTGATCAAACAAGAGAAAAAGTGCTCAGGTATCAGGAGAGAGATGTATGAAAGGGATTTGTGGCAAGAGCTGAGGAATATGATGCACAAAACAGCGCACAGTGGATCAAGAGGGCTGAATAGAGGAGGTGAGGCAGAAGCGGGGATTGTGGGAGGAAGGGACCAGGCATGAAGACAACTATAGAATCCATGTGAGACATGACTAGAGCAGAGGGAGGTGAAACACAGGGCATGGGGAAGTGAAGGCCATATGGAAGGGAGAGATAAAGGAAAATCAGGGTTTTAGTGCTGTTTGCTTATCCATTCATGGAGCCATATACATTCATACATACATACATACATGTGTGTCTATATGTGTATGCATATATAAACACATACCCACATCTTTTTAACAGTGGTGTCTATCTTTCTTAACACTGATACTATACTTGCAAATAGCAAGGGATCGGAGGACTTCTTGAGCATACAACTTTGTTATTATTAATTTTTCTCCTTTGAAGTCAGGACACCTCCTCTATGATTTTTAGACCTAGCTAAATGTTTCTTCACTTTTCACTTAACTTTCAGTACTGGAGATGTAGGCATCTAGTAGCCTTATAAAAGAATACAGAAGTGTACTATGAGAAGATTCCTGGGTCTCCTCCAGCACCTATTCCAGTTTCTTCACCACACACTATTGTTTGTAAGCCCTGGCTCTTGATTCACTGCAGGGGAGGGTAGCTCTGAGAGGCGCTGGATTGGATGACATTAAGGACAGTGCAAAAGCTCCTTCTGCAAAAAGGAAAAAGCAGCTATGAAAGACACTGGGCAGGCTGTTGTCTGTTGGAGAGATGCTGCTGAAGAGCTCAGAAATCCTGTGGATTGACCTGCCCTGGAGAGGCTGGAAAGGAGCCTCTGGAGAGGTTGGAAAGGAGCCTCCTAGAGCCTTTTCCTAGTCTTTGAACATCATTTTAATGAGTGATGTGGCACTGGAGACTGGGCCCAACTTTACGATCCCAGTTTCTTGCTTAGTCCCCCCTTGTCTTTCCCCCTAGGGGAGACAGATGGCAGCTTGGCCTAGGAGGGTAATCCTCTGTCTCTACATAGGAAAATGTATAAATCAGACTAACAATGAGACGAGGAAATACACTTTTGAAAGTCACCTTGAAGATTGCCTCCCCTTTAGAAGTTTTTCGTTATAGTCTTTTCTTGGGAAGAGATTTTCCAGATTCCAGCTTCATTAGCAACTTTGTACAGCCTTTCACTTCTAAACAGCTTAAGTATGTTATACATTCACAAGTTCATTTTCTTTACTTATATGTTTTTTTTTTCAATTCTTACTTGACACGTTGAACACCAAATTCTGCTCCACCTGAGTGATTTCTTCTAACTCAAACAGCTGAGAGAACAAATTGCAAATTCAGTTTGTGCTTTACAGAGAATTGAATAAATTAATACACTTTTCCTTGTATTGTAAATGTTCCCAGTCACCCCTCTTCATGACTGGCAATGTAGCACTCTATACTCTTAACTCAGAAAGGAAGATATCATGGAAAAAATTGTAGCCTAAAGAAACACAAACCTAAGAAAATATCTTCCCTACTTGCTATCTCAGTGCAGGTTTCATATTTTATTTCTACAAGAGAAAACTCAAACTTAAAAGTGTCAAGTCTACAGCATTGGGTTTTTCTCTGCTGCAGTAGTTGATAGTGTTACAGGACAACATTCAAAGCTGACCCTTTTTCACATGCTAGTAACAAATGGAAACAGTGTAAACAAGTCTAGTTTTTTTTAAATTTAGTTTTTAATTAATAAGAGCTTAAAGTTCGTTATGCCCGTCTTCTTTTTTTTTATCCTTCTGCTAATAGACCAAATGCACTAAAATTATAACCAGACCTAGAGCAAATGCCTAGGCAACCTGACCTCAAACAGGAATGTGAGCTATGTCTAAATTTTCTTCCTCTTAAAATTTAACAGCAACAGATATTTATTACAGACTTACACACAGTAATTTGATGTGTTATTAGTTAAGGTCTGTCAATGAAGGTTCAGTCGTTTCATGGAATTCACTGAAAGAGGATGACAGATGAGAGGTGAAGTTGTTCTGCTAGTCTGAATGAAGCAGTCTTGGTTATTTCTACTCTTTTGTGGAAAATTCTTCCTAACCCTTTTTGAGAGTGGCTCAGAATGGTACAACAAAATTCTGGAGTGCAAATATGCTCCTTGCCAAGTGTCTAAACATCAAATATAAAATTCAGCACTGCTTGTCACTAGAGAACTCTTATTCTTCCTGACTCCTCAGTACGGCTGCTAAGTCTCATCTTCCTAGCTGCTCAAAAACATAACAAACCTCATACAGGGTCATTCTTGGGGCCTCGTTATGAAAGAGTGACTTGGAAAGAACTTAGTTCAGTTTTACAGTGAGAAAATTGAGGCTGCTATCAGTATTTCGCTCATACTAAGCTCAGGAAACAGGATGGGCTGTTATTGCAGAGATAGATCATGAAGAAAGAAGTAGTCCTGGGATGGGGATGTTGTTATGAGTCTTAGCAGCTAGTCTACTAGCTACGAGACCATGAATTCATAGGTATGAAAGCATGGCCAGCAGTGGTGTGAAGTTCCCCCTCGGTAGCTGCAGACCAAATGGCAACAGCATTTGCACTTGCTCTTGGGCAGAGTGAGGTGCCCCTGTGGTGACAAGTACATGCACCACTGATTAGCTCCTCACCCAATAAAAATGTGTGCAAACTTGTACTGCTTGTCAGTGAAGAGCCCTTTAACCACTGCTTGTGGTGGTTCCTATCTTGAACTAGCTGCAGTGAGCCCCTGGGGCTGCAGCAGTAAAGAGGATGACGAAAAGAGCAAAGCACATTAGTCTGTTTTGAAGTATCTGTTATCTGTCTTAGGCCCTTGATCCCGTGACTGGAAATGAGAGGCCCTGTAAGACACTTGCTCTAAGAAGGATTTGCAAAAAGGGAGGATTTGTTGTCTATCCTGGAAGTCTTTTTCATGCTTAAAAGTTGCTGCTTGAGAGAACAGAAAGGCCGCTGTAAGTAGAACAAGTCAATAGGGTGAGGTGGAAGTAACAACACTACATGTCTTTGTTCAAACTTACAGTAAAATCTAAATTAAAGCATTGAGTGTTTCAGATGGGTCCCTTTCACATGTGTTCTCTCCTTGTCAAAAAAGGAACAGAGTCCTCCAGAGTTACTGCTAAGCCTGGAGAGCAGGTCCCACCGCACAAGTGGCTAGCTTGCATCCTTCAAAACAGTTCAGCTGCTGGTGCTGTGAACAAACATGAAATTGAAATGTAGTTAATTAAGCCACCTAATTTTTTTTATATCCCCTCACCATAAGAATTCTTTCTTCAATTTTCCATTATCTCACTACATTACCTCTAATATTTAATCTCGTTATTATAGAGGAAACAGAAAACACACCAGAAAACAACCTCCCCTGCAGAATCTCCTAGTAAACAAAACAGGGAGAGTTATCTGTGGCAATTAGAGCCTATAATGCAATAGATGGTTAAGATATTTACATGACATCACCCTTTGCTTTCATTGGTTAGTTTTTCTAGTTGCTGTATTGTAAAATAAGCTACTCAGCTTTGAAGATGAGAGAAGCAGATAAATTTATTGATAAAAGACATAATGCTGCCATTCTAAAACTCTCCCCTTTGTTGCATGGTTTACATGAGGACATCAGTTGCCAGAAAAAACAGTCAGGATCTGCAGATAACTCATTCATTTGATGGTGCTATTTTAAAGCACAGATCGTGTACGTGAATGTCACTGACATCACGCATTTTCCATGTTCTGATAGATCTTCCTTTGTCTTACAATTCGTTTTGCAGCTCCCATCTCTTTGCTTTAAAAGAGATTTTCCAAAGCAATTGCATTGCATTCATTTGGCTTTACAAAACTTCCAAGTAATGCATTGCTAAAGACATCAGGATGTTCCTGTTTGGATATTTACTAGGTTGCTTCTAATTTATTATGAATTAAACACTAATTCTCATCATCTTTATTACTTTTCCTTTATCACAGTTCTTCCTTATAGAATCATGAAGTGAAATTTTGGAGTCACTGAACTCAGAGTTTCAGCTGAGGGGATTTGGATCTTGCTGACGCCAGTTGAGATTTTCCACTCATATGGGTGAAACCACTGTCAATATAGATGAGCTTAGGCTAAGGAAATTCATAAATCCTATTTGCTATTCAAATCTAGGTTTCCCTCCAGTATGTATGAGAAATCTAACTGTGAGAAGAAATGCTAATATTCCTTTTTAAATTTGTTTTGCCTTGCAAGAAATCTATTTGTTTATGAGCACGCTGATAGCCATGTTCACTGTGTAGGGTAAAGGATGTGAAGCTGTTTATTTTGAATTTAGGTTCTCAGAAAGCTCCTGCCCGTGTTGCTGGCATCATCCTAATTGTTCGAGTAATTGTTCAGCAAAGCATCTGAAGCCACTTCACTTGTTTCAAAATGCTTTCCTCTAATTTCAAGAGGGAGTTTCTCCACACATGGTTGAAAGACACCTAAGAGAGTTTTCACAGCTGCTATCAGTGTTGCAGCCTCTGTTGGGCGAACTTCAGTTTGTCAGCATGGCAGACCTCCCAAACACAACAGTCATTTAGAAATAAAACAGATTACATAATATGAAGATTAACAATCACTCCTGTTGAACATTCATTGACTGAATGCACTTAAAATAAAGCCATTAAACAATAGATTTCAATGTTCTAGAAAGTGTAGGTAGCATGTGTTGAAATGGAGAAATACTTAAACTTTACTGTATCCTAGATCTTTCTCATTTTTGCTTCCTTCCACTGAGTTAACTTTTTATCTTTGCTCATTCTATTCACAAAGATGTGTAAGTGTACTGACAGCCGATTTCTTTTGCTCTTACTACAGGTGGTTTACAAGCCCAACTACTGTAAATGCTTTTTATAGTGCATCTACCAACCAGATCAGTAAGTATCTGACTTCTGAGCCTCCTTATAAAGTGCCTGTTTGGGAAATGCATGTATCAAGCTTCAGATAATATCTGTACAGTTTGTGTGTTTCTGACTGAAAATCAAAAGCTCAAACCTGGTAATTCAGCTGTGAGACATTTTAAGTGAGAGGATAGTTCTGGAAAAGCAAGCGCTCCCACAAATTTTAATTACTGTTGCTTAATGTGTTGCCCCATGTCAGCTGAGTTGCAGTGGCTGCTTGTGTGTGTACTCTGCCCATTGCAAATGTTAGCTTAAATCACTTTTATTAAAGCTTGATGTTCTGTTTTCTGTAGCAAAAACACATGTACACATGCCTCCATAAATATACAGTAACTCTTCAAGTGATAGCACCTCAGTCCTCTAGTATTAATAAATATGTAGCAATAAACATGAGCAGAGGAGACTGTGATATAGACCAGAAAATCTAAGAAGTGGTGTCCAGAGGGTTTGTTCAATACTTTCAAGGAGAAGGAATGGTATCTGTAGTTAACATTCTTACCTGTATAGTTTGATGAAATTATCTTGTATGTACAGCACAACCTGTCTAATACTAATTTTAGTTACTCAAGAGCATAAATCCTGGTTTGGAAGCATATAAGGTAGAAGAGCTGAGTTTTTCAAAGATGTGTATGGATTTGGAGGTTCAATCCCATTTGCTTTAATGGGACTTCGCACAGAAGATTTCTAACTGGCTTTAAAAGACTATACCAGTCTTTCTGTGTACAACAGTGTTCCCTTTACCCTGACACTTCTCTTTGCTCTTATTAGCTTTGCAGGTTAAATCAGCTTTCTTGTTCTGTGCTGTCAAGGTCTGGAAAGCAGCTGCTATAACCTCTGTGGTCTCGGTCCCCAAGGACAGGTGTGTCAAAAATCACTAGGTGACTCCCCCTTTTTCTCCTGCATCTCTTTTGGTGGCAGAGAGAAGTAGCTTTTGAAAGGCACAAAATGAATGTATCACACTGCAGAGGTTACAACAGAGGACTGGCAATGCGGGTCTGCTGATATCTGCTCCTACCAATTTCTGTAAACAATTTTTGCCTTCAAACCACTCACTTAAATTCTTTTTTGTCTAAGTGAGCTTATTTGTAAAGCATGTGTGGTAATTAGGCAGTTCTTTTGATTAAAATTTGTTCTAGGCCTAGACCACTCTACCTTAATTAGAGGGCTGCCATCATTAAGCAGCCACATTTTTGTTGATCATCTGAGGGAGCACTTGAGGCAGACTTCCCTGAGCTGATCCCAGCTCTGAGGTACATGTGAAGCATGACAGCTGCTGTTCCTGCTGAACCAAGCACTGGCCACCACTGCTGCTTCACATGTATCGTGTGAACAGAGAGGAAGCCCAGTCAGCGCAAAAAGAGAACCATCACTGTTATGTCTTCTTTAATATGGGGTCCTTTCAAGTGTCAGCAGTGTTCAGCTCTCTCAGCATCTCTGCCATGGCACATTAGAGAAGGCTGTAACAAGAGGCTGGAGTCACTGAAGCTAAATTTCACACTCGCTGTGTCTAACAGCATCATGAAGCAGAGAGCTGTCAAACATAAGCAATCAGTCATGGGTGTAGAGGCAATTGTATTTTCTATCATAACTGCTGACCTTCTAGCACTGCTGGCATCTGACCTTGAAGTTTGGGTAGTGCTGCGCACTGTCCTTTTAGGACTGCTCCTAAGAGGAAAAGAATTTAGGTGTCTCTTTCTGAAGAAAATCCTCTCCTACCTGAGAAAAAGGTACAAATGTAATCATGCCCTAAAAATTATCTGCAATAGGAGGGAAGATTCACAGAAGGGCACAGTACAAATGGTCTTCCACTGCTGGCCGGTGTGATTTGCAGGGGAAGAGGCCCCTGTGAAATGTGGGACAAGCATGCTCAGGTCTGAAGTTGCTGATAAGTATTTGTCACATCACAACTGAGTTCCCACTAATGCTGCTGGGAAAGAACTGCACTGTGAGAGACTGAAGTTTGTGAGCCTATGCATACTCGTACTGCGTGATGTTTCTGCTGGGAAAATCTTACGCCCATCAGTTATTACCTTAATGCTTTGCAGCTATGGTTTCAGTAATAATCCATAGAAAGTTCTGTAAGGGCTGGTGATGTGCTACAAAAACTGTGGCCTTTTTAAAGGCACAGTTAAACAACAGAAAAAAAAGTTCTGTAGAAGAGACTCATCTGAGAATAGGAAAAAAAGCATGAACTCTAGCATGTTAAATGTAAAGTATATATAGCAAGTACATACCAAGCCCACAAAGACTTTGAGGACCAACTTTCTAAGAGCATAAGAACTAATAATAAAACCTTTTTTTTCAAATTCACTGAAATAGGAGATTGTCTAAGGCATAAAAATAAGATAATTCTTTGCATTGGAAACATTTGTGAAGTTCTTACCCTGGAGCTTTTTCTTACAGGAGGTAAGTCCCAGGAAGTGTTTCAAAATCAGTGTCAATAGAAGGTACTTTAGAAGAAATTAATAAAATAACCTGTGACAAATATAAGGACAAGATAATATTCTTTCAGATATGTCAAAAGAATTTAGACAAGAAATTGCCAAACAACCAGCTTCAATATTTAGCTTATCACTTAGTCTTGGTCTTAGCAGAAGAAGAATAGGTGTGGCAAGTGTCAAATCGTTTTTTTCAGAAGAGAATCCAGAGGGATCTGCATAAAAAGTCATTCTAGC
>VZTL01049113.1:20908-50115 GCA_013400535.1 Scopus umbretta | reverse complement strand
CGAATCTGTAGAGAAGAGTTTTTGGTTTTTTTTTTTTTTAAAAAAAAACAGTGTATTTCTGTATTTTTGTTCAACCGTGTTATTCTCCATCCCATTAAGATGCCAGAGTAAGGCCTGGCTGCTTCAACACTTGCCAATATTCACTGCTCCTCTCTTTTTGGTCTCTTTTTGCTCTTGCGTGTGCTTTTTAAACCTAGCAGGACTGCTCTGGACCTTCGAGTTTTGTGGTTTAGACCTTTCTTATCAGGTTAGATTTGCAGATTAGCCAGAAACAAGAAGACAGGACTTGTCAGTGTTAATGGTCCTGGCACCATCACTTCACAAGACTTCGGCATTTGCTGTTCTGCTCATCTGGTGTAATAAACTTCAACTGCATTTTGCATCTGACTAAGAACCGGCTATCTAAAACAATTCTTCCCTTTGCATCTGAACAAGATAGATAATGGATTTAAACTAAGCTATTCCTTTAAGAAATAACACTGCAATGGCTACACCAAAATTAAGTATTCCTCAACTATTACAGATGGTTCCATGTGTGTTATTGAAAAGTTTCCACTTTAGTGCACCATGAATCAGACCCTAAACATGGTGTGTTGAAACTAAATTACTAATGTTCGATCAATAAACACATTTACTGTTCTCTAGTCTCGTTGATTATTAAGTGGCTTGTAAGGTCACATAAACAATTTTCCGTGACTTCCAAAATAATCATACCTGGCATTTAATTTCATTTTTCTCCTTAAGCAATACTATTTTTAGGGTTGGCTTAAACGGATCTATGGTGTTCTCCTTGTTTTGACATTCATTCTTAGAAGAAACAGGTTCTTCAACTGGTATCTAGTTTTGCTGGAATCTAGTTGATTAATTATATTAAAATACAGTTTAACTGTATTTTATCATTGATAATACAGAGCTCATAACACCCACATTACACTTAGCTAATGTTTTTTAATTAGACATTCATTGTTTAGTTGCTTATAGCTTTGGCAGACTGAACAATGGGGCTAAAATAATCTATGCTTCATCTCCTACCCTGCCAGTCTTCAGGGACAAGGTGGGAGAGACACGACGAGATTTTAGATTGAAATACTGGTTTTCAAAAACTAAGCTGAGGAATGAAATATGCAATTTTCTAAGTGCAAGCATTTTCTCGCCCCTGTCCTCCACCTTCCCCACACTCTTTCCAGTCCACTTGTTTTGTTTAAAGTAGGAGGGAATATAAGAAAGGAGTCAAAAGCACTGACCCATGAAAATTCATGCAAATTTGGTCAGGCTGAAGCCATTAAAAATTGCTAGCTGTGGCTGATCCTAAATCTATCTGTTATTCTTGCTAGAGAAAGCTGGCATAAAACTAATGACAATGTGAACTCCACATCCATTTCCTCCAATGCGCATATCAATAACGTTTTGCATTTTACTGGTAGCATACAGAGCAAGATACAATCTTAACATAGCCTTCTTGTGGGTTTCTGATTATATATCAAGCTTTTAGTCCTGTCTCAACTGGACAATGAGATGGGCAGTAAACAACACTGAAGACTGCAAGAAGGCTGACAATAGTCTTTGGAGATTAGAGATACTGATCAAGAAACAAAAATGTCTTTCTTTTATTCCTGTATGATCATGGGGAAAGAACCCTATCCTACCATATAAAGACAATGGAAGTGAAGTTGCCTGGGCAACATTATAGTCAGCACTGCCTATGTTTCAGTGCTTGACTTCACAGCTTTAAAATTTATCACCTCTGTAACTTTATCTTACAGATGCATGCTAAATTGTGAGAAGAACCACCTGAGATCAACATAGGCTTATATCCCTGTTCTGCAAAAATGGTACCTAGCTTGTCCACCACAGTAAAAGGCAAACTATACTTTAAGTCTGGAGCCCAGCTGTTTGAAGACTGTATTTTCACTTACATTCAGATGAAGTGTTACGCTGCTTCATGTTCTCCCTTTCTGCTAAAAAAACCCTCAAATTTTACTTTCAAAGGAAAAAAAAAAAGCTTCCTCATTTTAGTAAGAGACACCAAGTTTAGCTTACAGATATATCATACCACCAGGTTTTAAAAATTGCTTATCACAATTTAGCTACATAAATGAAGCTTAAATTAAACTTGTGTATTTCACATTTTAAAAAAATTCACTGTCATGTAAGAATTAAGATTGTTATGTTGAAGCAAAAGCCTATAAAACAAGGCACTGCAAAAGCTGTCTCTCCCTTTCCCTATGCATATAAAACCTTAATTTAGCACACGTTACAAGATGTAGTTTTACCAGCCAGGGCGATATCAAATGGTAAACTCTTTAAAGTCATCAGCAGTGTAATTATCATTCAATATTACCGTGGATATCATTCCTGTGGCAGGTAAGACTTCATCCATAATGCACACCAAATTAAGTTTTTATATGAGAAAATTGAAAAGTATTACTTAACAGATTACTTACGCTTCTAGCTCCAAGTCAAAATCTCACTTTTCCCCATGCTATTACAAAAAGGGGGAAGGAAGATTTATGCTTATGTATTAGCGCTCAAGTAATTGTACTCTTCCTGGCAACAGCAATTGCCTTGCCAAAGCTAGTAATCATAGGTCCCACTTTTGTTGCTACAAGATTCATTTTTTGTAAGTTTAGTATATATTGCATAATATCTGACTTTTTCAGTTGTTTTGTTTTTCTCTCAGGAATGATTCATTTGAAGCTTGATCCATCTCTCATTAAAAACAAAAGAAAGATTCAAACCATCTACACAACTATTTGGATTGGTCCTTAAGGTCTAAGAAGTGACTGTCTGGTATATATACATATATATACATATACCATATATATGGTATATATATACATATACCATATATATATACATTCCTGTATATGCAAATAAATAGGGGTTTGGATATTTTTACCTCTGAAGTAAGGAGATAGGAGGAGCATGTCTTCCTGCACCTAATCCGAGATGAACAGTAACAGTTGCACTACAATCAAGTGACCTTAACAAAAGGGAAGATGGTTCCAGTCACTACAGAGTCAGGTTAGCTTGTTTTACCTTTTATTCAGGTATTACCATCCAAGAAAACGTCATGTGGAAGGATGCAATCGTTTACCATGCCAAGAATATCTAGACATAAAAACTGATTAAAATTACTTTGTGTAGCTTACAATCTATTAAACTTCAAAGCCAGATTTTTGCTATTACTCAAACTAGCATAACAAAGCAGCATCGCAGATTTAAATAAGAGACAGGACTTCCTAAGAAGTCTTTAGTTAAACTTCAGCACTGAACATGACAGCAACATCATGTCTCAGCGAGAAGTGAATATAGTATAGAAAATGGCAATGCTATTGTGCATCACTTTGTCCTGTTACTCTCCCTGGTTATTTGTCCTAAGATACTATTTGCTTTAGGAAGAACAACACTTGAAGACATTTTTTGTTTCTAAGCATTTGTTCAGAATTTTGCACAGTAGCCTAGAAGTTGGTTTTTGCATGGAAATCATTATCTTCTCCAATCCTGCAATATTTTCTTCTGATATCATGACATTTAAAGACCCTAACACACGTGGACAATAATGAGTCATTGTCTGTTTGGGGGCGAATCAGGTGTCAATAGCCGTGACTTCTGCTGCAAGAAGTGGACCTACCCCAAGGAGTCAGCAGGCAGCCGCATGGAAGACCTCTGAGCAGCAGGATGAGTTCACTGCCTTGTTCCTTCCTTTGATTTCAGTTTTTCCCTCCTGCTGCAGGTATCTGACTTCGAATCTTAGCTTATCTCTTGCTCCGATTTAACCTACAGATCCATCATCAATGATCCTGATCTTGATATAATCAGTATTGGGTTGTTTGGTTTTTTTTTCCCCTCCCGCTCTGGCTCCCTGGCTTTTCTTTCTGATCCTGATGGTGAATTTGGCAGCAGGAGGCTGGCTTTTCTAATCAACAGGCCTTTCTACCTGCCTGCAAGAAGCTCAAAGCAGGGAGGCAACAGGAATACACAACTTCTTTTCTAAATTCTCTTTTCTGTTTAAAACAAAACACAAGGCATACTGTTTCCAGAATACTCCCTTCAACATTTTTGTAAGCGATCTTTGCCTTTATCACCCCTACATATTTTACTTTCTCCTTCATCTTTCCCATAGCCCTAGAAATATATCTGTCCTTCTGCTGCATACTGTTACAAACACATAGGAGCAACACAGGTGACCAGATTTAAAGTTTCAAAATTCAAACAAAATCGGTTTCATAGATTTTGAGTAGTTAAAATATGACTGCAGGATGCACAAGGCTGACAACACTGGTTTGTACTGCCAGTGATGACATGGAGCCAGAAGAGAGAGAGGGTCAGAAGTCAGAGAACATGGTATCACCCTGACCTCTTCACCACTAACATGCAAATCTTCAGCTTTTTGCTAACTGAGGCATATTCACCATCTAAATAATGCCAAATAAAGAGCTTGCAAAAGAAAAAGAAAAAGTAAATAAGTGTCTTGAATTGCTTACAGTTCTCATATCGATGCACACAGATCTCACATAGAAAGCTATGCAAGCCACTACAGCAAAGTGAAAGATACATAATTAATTTCTGTAAGTATGAACTCAGGGTATCATTACAGTTTTACTAACAAAATTTCTAGATGATGCTTTAGAAGCAACCAAACCTGGGGACTTCAGTGCTGGGAAGTGGGCAAATTGTCGTAATTAATTTGTATAGTTAATTCCTGTAATTGGTAAATCCAGCAACAGAGAGACTATTTACTTTTGGGTCCCACAAATAGGTTAAGATAATCCTTGATCATTAATTGCATTCATACCATGAAAAAATAAGAGAGATCAATGTTTTCAGTATAGCTAATAGAATAAGACACTTGTAAATACTATTTAAATAAATGCATACATTTTAAAACCAAAGAGTGAGATGCTGTTCAGAAGACGATGGTTTTAATAACACATATTATGAAGTTACATGTGATTTGAGTCTTCCTGGACAGATTTTGTTTGAATTTAAAGAAAAAATAATCCATAGCTCAATATAAAAGGGAGTATGTGTGTGTTTGGAAGGGGGGGATAGCATGCTAGCCAATGAAGATTTAATTTTTCAAGCTTTACATACTAACTATCAGTAGAGACTCTGGTTACTTTAATCATTATCATGAAGAATTATCTAACATTTCAACTGATGACTAATTTTGCCACCCTGTTGGTAGTTAATCAAAACTCCCTTTCCACACATATGCTGAGCACATAGCTTCCAGAACGTCTGGCAAAACACTCAGTATTTTTTCCTTCACTTGGATTCATAAAGCGTGTTATGTCACTGTCTTGCTTGGGCTACTTCCACATTTTCATCTTTCCATTCTGGTATAACTATCTGTGCAAGGTAACCGAGAAAGAGGTTTGTTTATCACCTGTTAAGTATTTTACAGGACTTAGAAAATGCAATCAGAGAGGCCCAGCAAGGCGCAGGGTGCTGCCTGGCATACCCATACCCTCGGCTACGCCAAGCACACCCCAGAGGCCCACCTGCTGCTGCAGTGGGGTGCGGATTTCTGATGGCTCTTGTGGAGCACCCAGCAGCCCCACAGAGAACTCTCACACCATCCAAGACATCTCAGAAAAAAGCAAGTGCCTCTGTGAGGGTAAATCATTCAAGTTCAACATCTCTCCTTGTGAAACAAGGAAAACATGACAGAAAAATCTCACAATAATTGAGGCTCAAGTCAGCAAAGAAAAGGTCTGCCTCTGTTCGGACAAGAGAGGGCATGAGCTCTCTCCAAAGTTTGAGCTCTTGTCCTAATCATTACAACTGCTGCTCAGAAAGCTTCCTTAAAAGACCTTCCCCTTCCTGTTTGTCCTCCACCACTTCTTTGTCTGAGTGGACACCTGGACAGACACCCATTTCCCCATTTATTGGTAAACTGAGCCTCAGCATCCTGCACTGTAACACTGTGCTAATGTTAGCACAGTCTAGCAGCAAGTGGCTCCCTGTGGAGTATAAGGGTCACCAGTTGTAGTAATATATACATAATCTACATCTTTGCTATATTTCCATTTTTTATGGTATAGCTCTTAGAGACCTGTAATACATAGGGCATTTTCTGCATCTCCCATAAACCAGAGCTGCAAGCATAACATGACCTGAACAAAGTGACTGTGGACTGGGCAGTACCCCACAGAAAAACCTCTATCTGGCATTGCCTGCTATCTCTTCTACTTAATGACAGACATAGCAGGCAAGTAACTTGACATTTCTGTTGAACTAGGCTGTGTTACTATGATAGAATCTGACTATAGCAAAATCTGGTTTCTTCCTTGCTTAAACTGTTGCTAAGACCAAAGAGGTAAAATCACAGAAGGTATTTCTGTAATGCAGGAGTAACCATTAACAATTCAAGCTCCCATCTAGGAAACAGAGTAAAGGACTGAGGATATAACAGCTCTTGAGTTTCTAGGACTAGCTATGACAATATTTCCCCTTGTGGCCTTGGGCAAGTTACTTAACCTCTCCAGATGAGAGTCCCTGTCTGTAAAAATGAGGATAATGATATTTACTTACCTCTCTCAGAGGAGATGTGAAAACTAATTAAAATAATTTGTGTAAAGGGCTTTGAACCTGAAAAGCACTACATAAAGTGCTAAGGAAACAGTGTTTATATAAAAGACTGAGAGGAAAGGAAAATTCAAGTTACATAGTAATGTAACTACTTCCTTCAGCTTCAAAAGGTTGAATAAAGAAACATAGCTTGGTTTTCCTTTCTTCCATTTTTATGCCCAATCAAAACTATATATCTGAGATAACTAAACTTTCCTACTATGAAATAAGTTATAAAGGACATGGGTATTGAGCCATTTTCATACTACTGGCCATTCATATCCCCCCGTTGTCTAAACTTAGTCAAAGGGATGATCCAAGGAAGTAGTTACCAAAATTGCCCTTCAATATTCCAAAACATACCATACGGCTAGATTACGATCAAAATTTATTACAAATATTGACATATTCTCACCCATAAGCATTGTGACACTTGTTTAGGTTAAGACTTGGAATCCATTTACCTACTTACGTTGAATTCTGTTGAGCGTCGTCATCATCACAAGTGATTAGATGAGGTTTTCACTGTGCTATTCTACAGCCATGGAAAAACGTTGCAAGTGAACATGGGGGAGTTGTCAGGAGGACAGATGCATTCTTCTTCACCCACACAGTTGAATGGCTGGATCTCAAGAGCACCTGAGCATTTCATTTAGACTGTTTGCTAATGCTGAACTATTGTTTGAGAACACCAGTTTACCTAGTGACAGCAATGTGAAAGTAGGCTAAACCATACCACTACCATAACACAGCACCTGATAATCCCTGGGAACGCAATATTCACCAAACACTGCAATGCTTTCAGGAGAAAATGATGGGTTTTTAGGAGAAAAAGATGATCTTCTGATGTCACCCAAACGCCAAGTCAAATACATTGATGATCTTCCAGATTATAGCAAAGGATATCATATCGTAGAACTTTAAACTGAAGAATGACATCCCAAAGGTAGTAAAGATTCATTCTGGGCAAAAATACTTCTTCATAATTTAACATCACTTAACTTCTGGAACAGTATTTAGTAATAACTAAATAAATAGATATTTACTGTCAGTTCAGAAAGCAGCACAAAATTAATTAAAATAACCAGAGAAATAAACCAAATATATCTTCATTAGATATGTGAATTCTAATGGATGTTTTTGATCACTGTTTATTAACATGATGACATTACCAAGTCATTCTCTGTCAGAAAAATTACATGCATTGGATTAGGGTAAATTCTGTTTTCAAAGGCTTCCTAAGAAAAAGAATAGCTGTAAAATAAAGCTAAATAGTTACCAGTACTATAGCAAAGTATTAAAATAGCCAGTATACCATATTTTACTTATAGCTCCCTCCCAGCGCATGGCTGATGATTAAGGGAATGTGTGAGGAAGTGAGGGGAATGGAGTCACTGACTATAGAGGTCTANGGGGGGGGGGGGGGAAGAATAGTTATTTTAACAAGAAGTAAATAAAATTATTCTCTCTATACACTTCTTGGCCAAGTCTACCATCTCCCCCAACATATTGAAAAAGACTTGCTTCCCCCTGCCCCCAGCTCAGAGAACGCAGCCTCACTGCAAAGGGTGAAAAGCCAGCTGCAGAAGAGACCAAGGTTACTCAAACTAGGCATTTAAACAGGACAAGACAAGGTTTGGGTTTTGTTTTGGGGTTTTTCAAGGCGATTTTAGCTTTTATTACAAAAACCAACAAACCCACCGAAGCAAGAAACCTGCTCATACATATTCAGGCACCATCACAGGAGGCTGTTTCAGTGCTGACCATGTAAGCTAGAAAACTGGACAGTAGTGAATCAGCATGGAGGGGTGGCTGACCAAAAGCCATCCTAATACACCCAGCTCATTTAAAACCTGGGCGAACCAATGCGCTCTTACATCTTTCATCAACCAGACTAGGCCATACCGACTGTTTCTTTGCATATGTCCGAACACAACCCAGAATATGGAGTTCAATTACTTTTATTTACAATACATCTGTGTTTTCTTCTTTGCTTATGATTAAAAATTACTAATCAGACAGATCAGAACTGTTGATTAATGCACTTCGTAATTACAAACAATTCTGTAGATGGCATAATTGCTTTAAAATGCATTTCTTGATTACTATAAATACATGAATAGAAGTCTTTGTCTAACAACGAAAAAAACGTGACTGCACATGTAAGCAGCTTAACAGCCCCCGCAGCATCACTATTACCTGACTCTGGTATCCTATTACAAACCAAAGCATCAGCATTCTGAACCCTAGTGAAAAACAGTAACCAGAATTATCTCTACTTTAATGTTTTTTCTGGCTGGATAATTCTGCTATGATTTTCAGAGGGTATACTTCATCTTTAGAACAGTTAGACACTACTTCGGGTTACTGATGTTGAAACCAGAACAACTGGAACTAATCTAGAATCCTGTGTTGCTTAATCTTTTGTACCATAAGTTTTAATTATTCTGCTACTTTATTATGCTTTCCAAACGAAAAATCAGCCTTGGGCAGAAAGATTAGACGAGCTGTTCATATCTCATAACACATTTTGGGTAGCATTGTAGGGTGTGCATATCAAGTGTTTTGTTGCAGGGCTTCCCCCCTGCCCCTGTAAATGAGCCCTGTGATGCATTTGTTACTTCTCCAAGTTGATTGCTAATCATCCACAGACATTAATATCCCGCTGGTCCCTGTGCTTTTGAAGGGTTTTCTTTGGGTTTTTTTCTGTTTAAACAAGTTGATTGCCATTTTCAAACACCTACCTAGAAGTAAAACCAAGATGAAATCAATATTGTCAAGAAAGTTATTCTGATCAGTAACTTTTCTAAAAAGGCAATGTTTCAAATAGAAAAGTAAAATTATAAAAGAAGATGAATCCCAAAACATGCCAGCTATTGCAATTAAAGAGAAAAAGCTCCGTGAAGACGCTGACAGTAACTCTCCATGTGTTACTTTTTCTAAAGAAACAAGCATATACTTTTGATCATTTTGCACATGGACTAAATTAATTCCTATTCTGATAATTTTAATCACTTCAGTAAAACCTAGCAGTAGTGGCATATAAGTTTTGTATCAAACTCACATTCATGTTTCCTAAGTGTTGATACAATACTTAACCTGCAAGTTACACAATCATTTTAATTGACTCTAAATCATGTCAAAGAACTCCTATTTAAGTAAGAAAAGCTAATTTAAGTTGCCAGAGGAGCATTCCTTTTCCTCAGATAAATCAGTCTTCCATAAAAATGTAATTAGAAAGTATTTTATTTGGAACTTGCTCTTTGTTAAATCAAAGCTTGAGTGATCATCAACAAGACTTTCCTGATAGACAATTTTAATTAAAAAGTGTTTTTTATAAAGTTTCACAGTTCTCTCCCTTCTTACCATTCACATTACCATCTCAGAGATTACCTGAGAGAAGACTGTGTTGTGACATATCTTTCTCTTTCCTTTCATAGGCAGGATATACAATGTGCTTCAAACATACCCCAGAACTTCTAAGACGTCAAGATGGAGTTAAACTCTATCTTAAGTGCTACAACACAACTACTTTCCTCTTGGCATGCAGGGGCTTTTATTGTTATTTGACACGTATTGTATATCTATACACTCAAAATTATAGATATACACATGCACACACACACACTTACTTTTCCTCCCTACAAAGAAAGCTAAGATTTCTGCAGGATAGGTCAGACTCTACATGAGTGACAAATTTACCGATTGAAAAGAAGCTGTGTTTTTTTTTTTGTCAAGACATAGGCTTTAAATGGGCTGAAATAAGAGATGAATAAAAGTATTATTTTATAAATCCAAACATTCATCAGCAAGCCAGCAGCCCAAATTACAATATGCAGTGTTAACTGAAATAAAGTTGTCAGAGGATGTTTGGATGAAAGGTGGATGTGATAGAAATAAATGAACTTAAAATAAATAGAACAGTCTCAAGCATAGTTCAAAAGCCTACGCAGCCTCAAATGAGGATTTATGAACTAATAAACCATAACCATTCTTTTGTTCTTCAAGGCTGCACTGTAAGCTGGAGAGACTGAAACTACAGTCTTAGAAGTAGATACAGGGTTGATAATCTCTTTACAAGCTATCTTATATTTCAAACAGTAGTCAGCATATTTTAATGATTTTCACATTGAAGGGGATAGCAGTGTTGCAAAGAATAGCAGCCACATTGAACCTGGTATTTGCTGTCTGAAGAGTAGGGTCTGCCTACCATTTTCCTTCTGTTAGAGCTTTGGTTTCATGAGTTCTGGTACCTACTCTGGGGCTCAGCCATTCGCTGTACAGTAATGGCAATATGAAAATCTGTAGCGTTTTCCTCATTCAAAGACAAGTTGGCTTTTAAGGAAAGCTTTTGAGGAAGGCCCCTCTTCTTTTTGATCCAAAGGTGAGTGATTTCCCCTGTTTATAAAAAGACCCAAAAGTTTCCAGTGGAGCTACAGACCTCAGCAGCTACAGTGCTGATTATTTGTAATTCGAATCACAAATATACACATACACACTTAAACAACACTTAGCATAAAATGTTATAGTCACTGTGAGTAAATGCCGCTATCAGGCCAACTTGGTAAAAACACTGGCCTATTAAGATTTTCATCATTATTCCTTGAGCTAAAATCCTCTATCTGAAACCAGCTATCAGTGTCCATAAATGGACATGTTATAACAGCTAACTGGCACCAGGTATAACACTACCCAGCTCTTCAGTAGAACCTTGTAACCAGACCTCCTAGGACTTCAGAGGCAGAGAAGACATCATTATGTTTTGGCTTAATCTTCATCTTCCTTGTGACAGAAAACACAGAAAGACAGAAAGTATTGATGGTAATTAGATGTTTCTAGTTACTATCTCATCCTACAACCTGTTTCGGCTCCATGCGAGTGGAGCAAGTTTTAAGCAGCAGCATTAACAAATAGTGGATCTGACTCTCACAGGAGCTGACATCTCATGACATGAACGCAGACATCACACCTTGAAGTTGGGGTGTTAAACTTCAGAGTTTGTCAGGCTCTCGGATGTCATATAAAACTTATAAATAAAATTATAAGTGCAGAGCATTATTATAAAGAATGCCCAGTTATTTTGAGATATCTGTGACAAGAGATCTCTAAATTACAGTTTTCCCCAGGTGAAGCAACAGCAGGTATGATGATCCAGTTCAGTAGTTTCAAAGTAATGACTTTTTAATGTCATCACATTAAACTTAAAGAAAATTAATTTCTTTATTCCCTCCTTCCAATCAAAAAAGCAGCCTGAAAAAGTAATGTAGGATTATTCATTCCCATATATCCCTGCGCAGGTCCACCTTCTGTGCTCTCTGCTTCTCAGTTATCTCATTCCTTCTCTATAATGACAAGTCAGGATGCAGTTATTCATCAAGAACACAGGAAATGCAACTTTTCTAACACCCTGAATATTAAAAAAAAACAAACCAAACACCCACACCAAACAAAAAACAACCACAGATGCAATATGCAACACAAATGCAAGGTTAAGAAAGTGTTAACTGCTAAACTCTAAGGCTCTGATGCAAAGGTGTCTTTTCAGAAAACAACTCCCATTGACTTCAAGCCTGTTCACTAACAATTATTCATGAGCCAGATTGCGAGTCCAACTAAGATGGACACAGCAGAGGTTCTAAGAAGGTCACTAGAAGTTGTTGATATTCCTAGCAAAGTAAACATTTACTATTTGAACAACAAAGTGGAAAAAAAAATTAATGGCCCATACAAGTTTCTTCTGAGGACAAAGACTGGAAACTGAAAATTTGTTGATGAAAAGCTATTTATTTAGCCATCCTGTTTCTCCTATTGTGCACTGGTCCAAAGCCAAGCATCCCAGTTCTCAGGTGCTATCTACTGCAGCAAATGAAAGACCTGTGGACAGAAGCAACTTTGGCCATTTATACTGTGTGAGCACACTCATTATGGGCCACTGAAACCAGGAATTTTACAGAGTGATATTTGGTGATGTACAGACAAGATCTTCATGTTTTCCTCCATCTTTATGAGTGCGTATTTGGGTTTACAGGGAACTGCATCAAGGCACAAAATCTGAAGATCCCTTGAAATTAGCATTTTGCACCAGCTAGTGCTGAGTTGCTCAGTGCCCTACGCTAACGCCTGAATCGATAATGTGGGCAGAATACATTACAGAATGGAATACTAGGTTCATTTTACTTCTGTGCATGAAAGTGCTGGTATAATTATTTATAAGTTGTTAGTCCTCTCTATGTATTGCACTAGGAATAATGACTATAAAAAAAAAAAAACAAAAAAAACCAACCAACCCCAAACTGTCAAGATTCTTTACAGATGCCATAATGCAGGGGAAGACATTTGGGAATGCCAAACTGGGAATGCATGATATCCCAAATGTAATGCGAGGTACTTCCTTCAAGATAAGTGCCAAATCAACCCTTTTAACAGAGTTTAGTAATAAAAGAGCAAGTGTACTCTGCTCTATTAGAAATGGTTAAATGTAGATTGCAACAAGGAGGAACAATCTACCTTCCCTCTCCAACCACATAACAAGGAAAAATCAGTCATGACTGCTGTTAGCCCTTCAACTCACCTAGAAAGTTACTACTTACTGTACAGCTCCATAGCTGCATCTAAACGAAGGCTTCCAGCCTCCTACTCTTCTCCCTGCCCTTGGCCATGGAGTCGCACCTCTTCCTTTGCACTGGCACTCACGCTCAAATGAGTAGGTTATGAGCAAGTCCAGCAACCTGAGCCAGCCAAAATAATTACTTTTTTTCCTCTCCTGGATTCACTTTCTGTTGGCTCAGTTCCTTGAACTGACTTACCATCTGGTCATACAAGAGCAAGAAATGACACGAGAGGGGGCAGGACCACAAAGTCAGGGGAGGAAGGGAGGAGGGAAGGTTCGGTAACAGCCCAAGCTCACCTACTGTAGGTCAGCACTCCCCCTACTCCGGTGGAGGATGTTTCATTCTAGATATCATCACAAGAAAACCATAATATACTATGCAGTTTATTACATATGGGGAGACAAATTCTGCCACTAGACAAATACATACTGATCCTGGTGCAACTGGAGGAAGACACTTCTAAAGCATACATTTCACAAATTTGGTGTGATGTCTATTAACAATCAAACCATAATACCTCTGCCTGCTATAATTATTTATAGTCGACTAAGTTCATACCAGAAAAAGACTGTTCATTATTAGTGTCTGGATTTCCAGTGGATAAGACAATGATTTCCTATAGATTTGTACCATTTGGTAAACTATTTCCAATGACACCAAGTCAGAATGAAGCTATGAAAAATTTATTTTAAATATATGTCTAGTTTCTCAGGTATAGCTAGTTATTCTAAATAGTCATCCATAAAACAATAAAGTGCATTCTTCTTCTGAATGTTTCAAAAAGAACTTGTAATATAGGAAACAGGAATTTACTGGTACTAATATTTTTAAAGCCTCCTTACATTAGAAGTCTTATCTATAAAAGCAATCCATGTTGCTCAGTTTTTAGCAGACTGATAGAACAAATTTCCTTCTCCCTACCGCTGTCCTCTTATGTGAATTGCTGCCTTGCTTGCTCTCACCTTTCTTGAGGAAAGAGTTAACCCAGACTCTAATTGTGAGCTTTCTTTAGCTAAAGAAAGATAAAGCAGGATTTAAAGACCATTTTCAACTAGCTTCATAATACACTAAAAGGTCACTTGCTTGTTCAACTAATTCAGACTTTAAGTTCAATGGCTATTTTAAAGACACTGATCTTCAGACTACTTTTATTTATAGAACAAAGAAAATAAGCCCAGATTTTAAAACAAATCCCAGTAAATGCCCTATAAATTTCTAATTTACCATGCTCTTCAATTAATGGTCATAGTTCTGGTTACCTAAAAATATTTAAAGATATTTTAAGATTACAAAAATTCGATTTTCTAACCACATATAGCGGCAAGTCACTCACATGATGAGAAAAATAAGGAAACCAAAAATAAATAGCTGCATCTGATCTAAACATCGTTTCTCTTTTTCAGTCCATGTCAGATATTTCCCTAATTATAATTAGGGAAAGAGAGCAGCCAATTGTAATAGATCTTAATATTGCCAGGAAAACTGGGTAACAACTTCAAATTGTAAGCTGTGCATATTGCCTCTTTAAATTAGCAGATTAATTTAACATTTCTTCAGTATAAAAAAAATTCACAATACAATTTGAGAATTAAGAGTTACATTCAGCTACTGTTTAGGAAGCTATGCCTACCTTTGAGATTGTGTTATTAACCTGGAAGCAGTATTAAAGCTTGTTTCTGGGCAAATTCATTATTGGAAGAATTAGCTTCATTTTTCTTTTGGTTGCACCCCAGGTCTTTCGAGATCAACAAATTTATTTTCTCAATTTATATAAATTGCCTACTGAAATTTTATTGAGAGAGACATGGAAGAAAAAGAGGAAGTGAAATGAAGACTGCATCAATTCAGGAACCTGACGTCCTGGTTTATGTAGTTTCATATTCTAGAAGGAGAGTCAGACTGCAGCGTCTCGCTTGAATTACATATAGTTATGGGAGTTCATTATAGATAAATATACACAGATATCAAAATCTTACATAATACTATTACAGCTACGCAGGGACTCCACATTCAAAACAGTATGTAAATGCATCTAGTCAAGTATTTCTGACCTATTTTGTTGAGTATATTTTTACATATATAATTGGGTCATGTTCCACTAATATCATGCTTTCCTCTTCAACTCATTTTTATTCATTTATTTTATCACATTTGAACAGCTCCTGCTAATCCTATTCTCTGTCATATTTGGATTAGAGCGGTGTAGAACTTTAACATCATTTTAGCTGACAGATAGGATTCCTGGCAACCCTAAGGATGTGGGCGGAAAAGGCTGCAGAGTGAAATGTTTTTCTTCATGTGCACCTATTAGTTACAGTCCCAGGCTGCATCAAGAGACCAGCAAACAAAGCTCCAGATTCAAGAAGTGTTCTAAGAAAATGCTTCAGTCCTTTTTATGATTAATATTTGTAATCCAACTATTAAATAATTCACAAAGAGCACTCACTTTCAGACTGCTAGGTGGGTCAACACACCTGGAAGCGATTGCTATTTACATAATACAGATGAAACCGTTGAAGAGATGTGCTAGGATTTATAAATCGCTTTCACGGTAACTGTAACAGCTATTTTGCAAGTATCTCCCTTCCACAATTCCCTCTTTAAGAACTCCCCTGCCTAGATTTCTGTCTGCAAGTCTTCTCTTTTCATAGTATTTTGAAAGTAAAAATGATTAAGTAGTAGGCAAATTGTCTCCTCAAATCAATGACACATTGAGGTCAGGAAGAGTGGTACTTCCATAGGAATATAGCAGGTTGAATGTTTCCTGCATACTCTACAGTTGTGCACAGAATTTGTCTATATTTATCACAACCCTCTTCTCCCCCAAACTTAACTTAAAATAATTCTACAGTTGCTAAGATAAGTGCACTAAAGTTAAGAAAAGCCAGAACTGAGATTGCTAGTGCAAAGTTAATTTGGCCCCCTAGTGCAGCACAGTCTTTAAGTTTTTTTAAGGCTCTACTATTTTTCTCCACAGGATCCTGCTTCATTTAGCGCACAGGATGCTCTGGGGATTAATTTGGGTTATGTAGTGAAGGAGATTGTCAGTAGAATTCCAGCTTCATTTGCTGCGGTAATAGGAAACTGTGTCGTAAATGAAGCAGACGAGTGCCTCCACCCCTTCCCTTTCCATCACTCACTCCCAGATGCGTTTTCCTTCCTATTTCTCTGACTCACATTCACTGCCTCCAAGTTGTAACTCCTTTGTCCTGGCATTTCACCTCTTCCCTACCACTTCTCATCTCCAAGAATGGCATCTGCCTCCAAGTTGGTGCCATCACCTGAAGATGAACAAAAGGGACAAGCTCCCTCCACACGCTGGCTGGGCAGCTCCAGGGAAAGCACAAGCACAGAAGAAATGGAACATAGAGCTTCCATACACAGGGCTCACTAGTCAAGATGATCTGTTGCCAAGTTACCATCAGACCCTGAGACAGCTAATATATGAGCAGTAAGACAGAGTGGCCATTACCTATTGTGGTGGGACATAGCTCCCAGACTCTGGGCACATTCTTGTTGCTTTGCTATTGAGTTCATGGAGAGAAGTAACTACATTTGGCCTTGCTGGACACATTAATAGAAATACGTCCAAATTATTACTAACACTATACTAAGTATTTTAATGAACTATTCATATTACAATAACTATTTCAAAACGTATTCATTGACAGATCACAGCAAAGACTTCTAAATCGATAAATGGTAAAAAGTAGATACAGCCCAATGTCAGTTTTATACACAACCCCACCAGAACAATTAGAGATGTCATTTACTTATATAAGTAATTACCAACAGTAATATAGTGGTAATTAGTAATTACCACCAAAAAAAAAAATATAGTAATAGCTTTTAGGAGTTGATATTCAATTTGAACCTATCACATCAAGAAAAAGAAATCAGGTAGCAGCCTTTTGTATATGCCCAGATGCAACACCGAGTTTGCCAGGGTGTAGGTGGCAATGACAGAAGCGTGAAGTCATTACTGAGCATTAGAATCACAAACAGATCAATATGGAATTGTGGGAGTGAACAGCATACACAGTGACTCCTATTAATTGAACTCAGTTTAGCTGAAACTCTCATGTGATATATTTCAGTCATATACCTTGGAGTTGTATGTCGCTAGAGTAGTGGGCAGGAATAGCAGCTGGCTAGCCTGAAAAATCAATTTGTGTTTATTCCTTGCACTCAGATGTTGGATAGGCAAAAGCATATGCTATAGCTCTATTCCTACATGCCTAAATTATCCTATTCTACATAGGTTTCACATTCAAACTACAGCATGGTGATTGTAATACTCAGTTGGGGTCTTTTTCACTGGAACACTTAAACTCCATGAATTATGACTACATGACTTTTCATCATGTAATAGGGTTTCTAGTGCCCAAATCAAAAAGCAGATAAACATTTAAAGTAATTTGTAAAACAAAACTTTCTGCCAGTTTTGTATTTTAGGTCCAATTCATGATTTTTGAATACTTATGATAAATGTTCTTAAAGTAGCTAAGGAACTCTTGAAAAATCAGCTCAACTTTCTCCACGATGATCAACGCATGCTCCTACACACAGCTAACTTCTTGGAAACAATAATAAATAAATCATTAATGATCAATGACTAAGAAGAAGAAATCAGTGCCACAAACACAGGTAAATTTCTATGCTTGCTATAAGAGAATGTTGTAATTTTTCTGAAGTTGTTTAACCTATCCAAAGTCCCAGTAAAACTACAAATGCTGTTTCGGTTAGTCAGTTGCGACTGTTCTTCCCAAAGATAAAAAGATAAATTTTAAAATTTTCAGATCTCTTTATAATAATTCCCACATCACAAAACTAACCCATAATTCAAGGCTGTATCGGGATCTTTCATAATGAAGATAGGTATTCACACAAGGAGAAAAAAGAAAAAAAAAAAAACCCCAAACAAACACCAAACTGTTTCAGTATTAACTTTATCACTTCACCTACATTTTTGCATAATAAGGCTTACAGCACCGCAGCTTTTACACCCCTGCTGACTGGTACCCTTAGGGAATGCTGCGCTCCTCGTTGTCCCATCACATGCCGATTTCTTCACTCGTCACGTACGTAGTATGCTCACTGTATCCTGTTCTCAAGGCCTGAATGTTCCCATAGTTGTGAGCAGCCTCAGTGCCAGTTCGGATGCCACTCTGGAATACTTGTACTTTTAAGTTGTGTTCCTCGGGTTTGTGCATCCTTTATTTATCTGTTCACATGTAATACTGGTTTTCACTCAACTTGAAAACTACATTATTTTAAGCAATGCTATCAACTAATAAGATACTTAATTTCTATTACATGTCTTCATTCCTCCCTCTTACCGTGTTTCAGATTTGTCTCCAATCACCATTTTTAGTTTCCCTGCTTCTATATGATTTATCCAACATTAATTCCCTGAAATACCCACACTAACTTTATTCCCTATACTTTCCTGATTTTGTGAGATTTTCCTGGAAAGAAACCACAAAAAGTAAATTCATAATAGCAAGAAATTGAGGTGGGAAGTCAAAATCATACATTTGTTAAATTGAACCTTTTAGAAAGTGATAGTCATGCACCAATAATTATTTTGGTTTTATAAAGTTAAAATCAAGAACTTGTATTCTAATCTGACTGATCTAAACAATTTTTTGACTTCTTTCATGTTACATAAGTCTCAGGCACATTAAAAAGGCTTCTTTCTAGTGCACGGTCTAGAGAGATTCATTAAATCTGTAGAGTTTAAGTAGCTCATAAAAACAAGACAGCAAAACTAGATATCGAACATCTCAAATTATGAGCAACGCGACGAGAAACAGCATATGTCACCAGAACTACTGACTGATAAATTATGATATTCCACAGCTTTAACCACTTTTTTTTCTTTTGCATACCATTTGATAGACTTACATTGGCTAAAGCTTCCAAGCTTTATTAAAATAAATGTAGACCCGTAATACACTTCTTTCTGAAGCCAGGGAATATATTTAACTCAACCCTTTCTCATACACATTGCAGTTCTGAAAGTTCATCTTAAATCCCAGTTCAATTTACTTCAGCCTTCTTCAATACGTTTCTGACAGCTCTCTTCTTCGGTCTACATGCTGAAACTGCCAAATCTTAGAGATACTTAACTTCTACTGAGATTTATTCTTTACAGGAACAAACATGTACAACAGATCACTTTTGCTTACTTGCTCTTCTAAACTAACGTCTTTTGGTTTCTTCATTAAAACATCCTTAAGGCCACAGAGAATTTCTAATGTTGCATAGAACCCCTTCAGAAACTGATGACAAGCCAGGAACACAATTCCTAATCTCCTTACCAAAGCGTGTGGCATCTACATCTTTCAGTTAAGTTCTACAGGTATCAAAATTTCTGAATACATCAAAACTGTTTCTGTTTGCCAAGGTTTGCCTTCTGGCATTCCTACCCTCTTGGGACACCTATGCTAAGCATTCATTTACCTATATATCTCCTGAAGGTATGCAAGGGGTAGGCTTTGAGCATCTTCAGTGGTCACCTGTAGGCACTATTTTTAATCCAAAAGCACAGTCAGATGAGGAAGTAAGAGGAATCTATCTCTAATTTTAATAACCACAAAAATAGTCACCACTAATGCATTTTATCTAGTGTCTTAAAAACATGAAAAATAAAGAAACAATCCCAAGAACAAGACTGGAAAGCCAAGTATCTTCATTCTGAACTCCTTCTGGGAGAGGACTGATTTGAAGGAACAAATGTATGAAGGAAAAATATTCCAGTATGAGGAATATTCACCACTACTTTTTCCTTCCGTAAGAAAAGAAAAACAGATAAAGATATCTTTATGGAAATGATACATGCACACTTATTTCCAGAAGATGGCTCAGGGCTGCTGAAGCCCAAGTCATCAAGGACACTTGCAGGCAGCCCAAAGATAGGAACTAGGTGGTAGCACCAAGACAGAAGTGTCTTTACAGTATTTTGCAGCATTGAGAATTACCATTCCAGCTTTTGGAAAACCTGTTCTGAGATGCCCAACTCGTCGTATATGGAGTCAAGGTTCCTGTGCTAAGTTTCTAAAAAAAAAAAAAAAAAAAAAAAAAAGTGAAAAGATAATTATGGTTTTTCACCATCACAGTGTTTAAGATTCTTTGAGAACACAGGACAAAGTAACCTGAGCATTTTACTATTTGATTACTTGCTATGCTGTTAGGGGCAGGCCAAAAAAAAAAAAAAAAAAAGTATTGACTTAAAGCCTTTCACTATTTTCACTATTACTGGAAGTTATCACTTAAATCTTTGGAACTGTTTCTGAAGTGCGCTTCCTACCACTAAGAACACAAGCCTAAGGACTTATCTTTGTTCAGGGAACACGTGGGGAATGAGAGTTTGTTGCACAGTTATTCCTCAGAATTTTATAGTATTCTCACACCTGAGATGTGATCATCCTCCCTCAAAAGGTCTATCAACCGAACCATCAAAAAAAGGTTTCAACATATGTTGATGTGGAGAAGATCTTAGAAACCTGTGTTTGGGAAAGAAATTGCAAGCAACAGGGGGTAACTCGTCATAGGCTTCTTCATTTTTTTGGTGCTTGACACTGGCATTACAATCGTCGATTTGCAAGCTTTGTAGTTGCTGCTTTACGTGTCATTTTATTGTGTTTTATTAAAAGAACATATTATTTGCATAAAAAATTAATTTAGCAGCTCTAAAGCATTAGTTATTCTAGCCTTTTTGTTGTAACTTAACTGATGGACAGCTAACACAAGTAAAATTGAACAGAACAATTATACATGTTCACACTATCCTTAAGGATACAAAAAATCCAGTATTTGCACACATTTACATACACATATTTCCATACTCACCCTCAAGTCTGTACATCCATAAAACTTTATAATCAAAGGCTGGGCTCTGAAGAACTGGAGAAGCTGTTTGCATGCATAATACTTAAATGCTCAAAGTGCGGCTACCCAAGACAATACTTCAAGGACACTCCTGAAGCATCCTGGCTAAATTACACTTACTTAGCATCTCTGAGTTCTCTCCCACAAATACAGAATGACAGAGAACATGAGGGAAGGCACAGGCTCCTAAGAATAGCAAAGACATGCCCAGGGCCAGAAAAATCACAACCATGCCAGGCTAAAAGCATTTATTATTGGCAGATGCGTGCAAGCTGTGCAATACCAACGTATACCGTTGTATTGGGTTTGTGTGGCAAGGTTTTGGTAGCAGAGGGGCTATCGGCGTGGCTTCTGTGAGAAGCTCCTAGAAGCTTCCCCTATGTCCGACAGAGCCAATGCCAGCCAGCTCCAAGATGGACCTGCTGCTGGCCAAAGCTAAGCCCATCAGCGACAGTGGTAGTGCCTCTGGGATAACATATTTAAGAAGGGGTGGGAGGGAAGAACAACCAATGACACAAACTGCAGCTGGAGTGAGGAGTGAGAATATGTGAGAGGAATGCCCATGCAGACACCAAGATCAGTGCAGAAGGAGGGGGAGGAGGTGCCCCAGGTGCCAGAGGACAGATTACCCTGCAGCCCATGGTGAAGACCATGGTGAGGCACACTGTCCCCCTGAAGCCCGTGTTGGTTAACGGTGGAGCAGATATGCACCTGCAGCCTGTGGAGGGCCCCACGCCAGAGCAGGTGGATGCCCAAAGGAGGCTGTGACCCCATGGGAAACCCACGCTGGAGCAGGCTCCTGGCAGGACCTGTGGACCCATGGGGAGAGAGGAGCCCACGCTGGAGCAGGTTTGCTGGTAGGACTTATAACCCCGTTCGGGACCCACGCTGGAGCAGTCCACTCCTGAAACACTGCACCCCGTAGAAGGGACCCACGCTGGAGCAGTTCATGAAGAACTGCAGCCCGTAGGAAGGACTCACATTGGAGAAGTGCATGGAGGACTGTCTCCCATGGGAGAGACCCCCCTGCTGGAGCAGAGGAAGACCATGAGGAGTCCTCCCCCTGAAGAGGAAGAAGCAGCAGAAATGCTACGTGATGAACTGACCACAACCCCCATTCTCCATCCCCCTGCGCTGCTTGAGAGGAGGAGGTAGAGAAAATCGGGAATCAAGTTGAGCCCAGGAAGAAGGGAGGGGTGGCAGGGAGGTGTTTTAAGATTTGGTTTTACTTCTCATTACCCTGCTCTGTTTTGATTGGCAATAAATTAAACTGGTTTTCCCCAAGTCGAGTCTGTTTTACCCATGGTGGTAACTGCTGAGTGACCTCTCCCTGTCCTTATCTTGACCCATGAGCTTTTTGTTATATTTTCTCTCCCCTGTCCACTTGAGAAGGGGAGTGATAAAGTGGCTTTGGTGGGCACTCGGCATCCAGCCGGGGTCAACCCACCACAACTGTACATAGATCTATATAGTCATGTGCATACATTCAACTCAGCTAAAATAGTAACTCTATTACTTAAATATGTGGGATTCACAGTAACATATATACAGTCAGAGAAAGAGAATAAGCATAAGCAAGAGATTTCTGCCAAGATTTTATACAGTTTTCAGAAATCTGTTTTGCTGCACCAGTAGTAGGTATCCTGCTTCCAAGACCTTAAGAAAAAAAATGCTTAAAGGCTGGTCTCTCTGGATCCCATTAAGTGATCATGTAAACAGCAGGGCACTGAAAGAACCTCAACAGAAACCTCTTAGTAACATTTTGTCACCATGCAGCTTGTGTTTTATTTGTTCCATAGGAGACTTAGAAATTCATTCAGGTTTGCAGAACCAAAATATCATATATGAGAATCTGTACCCAAATACTAATTGGAGTACATATCAGCTACAAGTATGAATAAAGACAAAATTATATGGACACAAGACATATGCATCCTGATCACAAAGTATTATGGACATGTTTTTCATCTTTATTCAATCGTGTTCTGTGATAGTGAGTAAGTAGAAACCTACTTAGTCCCTTTTTTAGACCACTAAGCATAAAGCAGTTTCCAAGCTATGATTAGACAAAGTAAAACATACACTAAAGTTGAAAAGATTGATCAGATTAGAAAAAATATCAGATACAGTAGAATGGTCATACTACAACTAGTACTGATTAGAATTAGAGTTTTTCCTTATTTAATATTCAAAGCTGTCTTCAGTATCATGCTTAAAGACACTATACCCAAAGTCCAAAAGAAAAAAAAAAAGCAATATTCATATCAAAAAACCCACAGAATCAAAACATGCATGTAAATTAGGAAAAAGTACTTTATTGCCTTCATTTCTCTATCCATTTATACTTTCAGTATGACTCTCCACAAAGCCTTTTATCATGAAAATCAACTTCAAATAACTCTTCTTGCTGAACAGGAGTCAATACCATCTACTTGTTTTCACAGATAGAAGATTTTTTCTAATCTTGGCAAATGTTTACCTAAATGAACACTTTAAAAATTCCATTTAACTTTTTCCCCCCTAACATGGTGGGAGTTGATGAATTTTTTTGATGCAGACATCACATCCTCCTGGACCAATGGTAGCTACTTTGGCTCCTACGGTAGGCAACAGTGAAAGAGCTCCAGCATTAAAGGATGATTCCTCATCCTAAAATGGCTATTTAAAAGGGGAACAATGAAGTATCCCTTCTTATCTGTCTTTTAATGATAGAAATTCACCCTTAACAGCTTGGACTAGACAGCTACCTTTAAGATGGTTAAGTCAGGTAACACTTGGGATGTACCAAAATTTGTAAGTAATACTTTCACATGCACCTAACTCAGTGGGTACCGAGAAGATGAAGTGCTTGGTGCCAACTTGAAAGAACTCCTAAAAGCCATTGCACTGGTCTAGCAAAGTGTGATTTACCTATTAACCACATGTTACACAGTACAGCTATGCTCATCTCAAAGCCCTTATATAAGATGCATCTGACCAGTACCCAGGACAACCTGGATGGGGAAGACAGGCCTATAAAGACAGGCTCAGGCTTTCATCAGGCAATTTTCTCTACAGTCATATCAGTCATGTGATCAAAGTGCTGCTATCGCCGTTTCTCTAACATATAAATAAAACTTGCCTTTGGGTCAAGTGTGGATAAAACCTCATTTTTGCAAGATGCATGCCCAGCACATGCTGAAAACAAGGCACTTCCAAATGTGCCTCAAGCTGGGCACTGTTGGTATAACTGGTCATTTACAAATCCTGACCTGCATAAACAGTAATAATAATTCAGCTATTCAGTTCTGCCATTCACCCAAAAAACTTGGGGAGATCTTCTGTCAACTATTGCCTCCCATATATTCTTAAAATGGGCAAGATTGTTAAGCATTCATGATCTTGACACTGCTACATTCTTAGCATATTAAACTTTTCAGCATCTACTGTAGTAAGTATCAAGCTGTTTGCCAGAGTAGCATCTGTCTTAGATAATTCTTCCTCTGGCAAAAAAGCTCTTCAACAACAAAATAATTGTAGTTGCACATTGACCACATCTTGAGTTTGGGCATATGTCCCAAGTAGATCTATTTTGAAAGCAACGAAGCATAACCTAAAACTGAATGGAATAGTATGGCACTATCTTCTATCATGGAAGGGAACTGCAGTTTTTTTCTTCTATTCTTTGTGGGAAAGTAACCTTTGAACTCCTTATATGTAATGTGATTATTGTTATTGTCAACATAATTGATTTTTTTCTTCCAAAAATGTAATCTACTGAAAACTGAAAGAGTCATGGAAAGTTTCCATGTGAAAATTGGGGATATGATTTTATGTCAGATTTTTATATTGCTCCAAGTTTCTCTTGCAGCTTGAACCTGCCCCCCCAACCCTACCAATTGACTATTTCTGTGAATGTTACAATGAAATCAGTTCAGAAAGTCAAAATATGAAAAAGGGGGGCAAGAAAACACTGCCTTAGCATTCGTAAAGTATGAACCATTTATACTTTTAGTACACCTAGGTTTTGTTCAGCTGTCAACAGAAAGTATTAAGACATCCTGCTCTACAATAAGGATAGTAATTTTAAGGCCCAATTACTTGATAATTGGAATTTGGAAGTTTTAATGAACTCTAGTTTGTACAATGCTGTTCATCACAAGTATGGACAAGAACAGTTTAGAGTTATATTCTTTTTATAACATGCAGAATTAAAAATGACTTCTCATTTTGACAAAGATTGATATGTCTAAGTGTTCAATGTCACCAAGTGATCTGAGTAATGACTGGTTTTCTGCTGTTGAACAGAAACTAAAGCTACTTAAGCAACAGAAATATATTTCTAAATGCTTTATTTTACTTGTATTCAGTATTAAGGGTTCCAAAAAAAAAAAAAAAAAAAAAAGCATTCTCTGAAGTGTTTAGATCATGTGACCAATGATAATGTTTTCCACATGGGACTTTTACATCCTTTTGCAGCTATTTTATGCGATAGCCACCTGAATTTACAAACAGTTATTTTTAAACACCGCTATAATACAGCAGAAGTAAAAACAACTTTGATTTCCACATGAAAGTTTCTAAACAAGTTCAGAAAAGTTAAACCACACAAAGTCTCAAGACAAAATCTTGCTGCAATAATGACCAGGTAACCAAGAAGTTTTGGAAGACCACACACATAGTTGCTGATAAACCATAATGAAAAGTGCCAGAGTTCAATAACATTGCTTAGACTAAAGCATTGAGTGTCTCTGCAACTGTAACAGGAGTTTAAAAGAGTTATTGGAAAAACAAAACAACAGAAAGTTACGCCCTTTTCATAAACTATTTGAAATATTTCTTTTAGTCTCTCTGGTATACTTTCACAAGCAGACATATCATTAATGTGTTGTATGAAGAGATTCTCAGCTCAGATATGTCATATTTCTCTTATGAAAATGATCTGGTATGGCGAAAGGTTTCCCTCCCTCCTCACACCAAAAGTAAGTCTACACACAGGAGCTATTTGATAGCAGTATCTCATACTTTTATTTCAGAAGTCTTTTATTAATTAAAAAAAAAAAGAGTTTGTACAGATTACTTGAACTTCAGAGGGATTTCCAGATGATCAGAGACTCATATACACAGAGCACCGCATACCATGAGTGCCTTACCATAGGGACTTCAGGGCTTACGCACAAAGCCACCACACTTTCTGGGAGAATGGAACAGGAGCACTCAGAAATCCAGACTTTAATCATTGAAGAACAGTTGATTAACCCACTGAATCAGTGATAAACATAGGGTCAATAGGGTGATATCTAATCACCTATTGCATTAATGATGCTTTTTTTTTTTGTTGTTATATACATGACATCTCTTTAGCATTTCCAGTATGTTGTGCTATTTGCCTTCTAACCAGAGCTTATTGCAGATACTTTTGTTTAATTATATCTCCCATCCTTACCTCCTCACAGTTTCTAAAAAAGTATGGGCGAGAAGGGAACACGTAAGGGAAGAAAAGTATGGGGAAAATGTCTAGTCAATTCAAATCCTAACACAGCCATATGTAAAACAAATCCCAGAATCATATTTGGGTGTTCAAAAAAAAAAAGTGTTGTTTAATGTCTCAGAGAGTGACATCATACCCTTAAACACATGGGGCTGACCTTGTATTTTCACATACCATCTCTCTTCTCAGGTGAGGAATTTTGACAAAAGTGAAAAAAAAAAATCATAATTATTTATGTATTTCACCTGACATACCTGATGTTACTTTAGAGAACTCTGTTATAGCAGAATTGAAAAAAAGTAGTAGTTTACTGAAACCAACACCTGGAACAAGAAAGTTCAAATTGTTTTGCTACTGTGGACACATTTAGAAACACTGATAAATTCAGTTTCATTAGAAAGGTGATAGGTGGCTGCAGTTTTGCATTTCAGTTTCTGAACCTTGAAATCTCTTCCTCCCACAAAAGGATGCTGCTTCAAAGCTTTCATATCTGGAAATGAAAGCACCAGAGTAATTGCTACAGGAGGGGCTGCCGAACTGCTCTGAACAGGCCAGCGTGCCCAGCACCTTGGGCTGTGTTTGATAAGAAGCCTGCAGCTGAACAGATTGGGCCGTCAATGTCCCCCATCCTCACGTGAACGGGAGCCATCTGGGAACAAACAGCTCAATCACAAAATAGTAAAGATAACAAGGAAAATTTCAGCTCCCTGATCAGAAAACGTAGGAGATACATGAGTATCTCCTTATTACTCCTGTTTTAAGCCTCAAAGATGCAGGCTTTTCTTTACCTCCTTCTGTAAGCATCCTTTTTAACAACTACATTAAGAGCATCACCGTTGGAAAACAAAGAGTCAGTTTGAGACACAAAGGCTAGTATATCGTTCATCTGCTGTTGATGCCCTAGTCAGAGGCATCGCAGACCCAGCGGACGTGCAGCCTAGCAAGTTTCTCTGCAGGCTGCTGCCAGGTCAGCCAGACCCTCTGAGCAGTTGCTTACATACAACAAAATTTAAGACCACAGCATCTCTCCCTCTCTCAGAATAATACTCAAGAGAAACAGCAGTTGGAAAAGGGAGACAAGAAGTTAAACAAATTCCGTACATCATCTGGGATCACATTTTGACCACCTCCCAGAAGAGGCGGCCATCGATAAGCCATACTAACAAGGCGCTACTTAGCTTGGCCAACTTTACGGCAACTGCAAGTCAGCCTGTGCCCCAGCAAGCGCCTGGGCCCTGGCTCAACCAACAACAGCTACTGAGAGCCAACCCCAGCCGCTCTGGAGTTCGTGAGTCCACCTTTAACGAGCCTAATTAATTTACTTTCAAGGTAGCCTGACTCCAGATTGCACTGTATTTTCCCAAATGTTTTCCATAAAGCCAGAGGGAAGAGATGCATGCGCCCTTCGAGCCTCGCCATGATCTTCAGGCATCCCTCCAGCTCAGGCACTGCTCACCACCTCTCATGGCTGATGGAAAACACCCAGTACCTGGTCCCAGGAGGGCAGGAATCAAAAGGGAAAATACTGCACAGCAAAATATTCTGATGGAAGATTGAACTGGTATTTTATTATTAAAGCCAGTCCTCAGATGAAGAATTAACTGCTAAAAGCTTTTTCTTTTTTTTTTTTTTTTAAATACCTTTTTTAACATGAAGTGACATAGAAACAGAGATCACTGCCCGTATTAAAAGGTGCTTTTATTTCCTTATTCACTCCCTCCGTTTTCTAACAGATTTTCCTCTGCTACTGACAACTTCTGCATTATTTATACAACGGCCAAAGTATAATTGGCCTCTTTCACATGGGTGAATATCAACATATTGGGGGGGGGGAAAGTAGGGCAGGGAGAGAATGCAAATAAGTGACAATTTCCATATTTGTAGAGAAAACAGTTGTACTCTGACAGTGTGACAGATTTTAGATGTACTGGTCTGCATTTATATATAGTTGAGGTATAGCTTATGAAGGTTCATTTAGCTATAAAAACATCATGTTTAGCTGCTAACTCAAAGGAGGACAGAAAAGAATGAGAAATTCTCATGACCAAATATGTCAACAAGACAACCATTTTGCTGTGATATACTATTTCAGAGTACTGGATTTTTCTTTCCAAACCATTCTAATTTAACTTGACTTTAGACTTAATATGAAGATACAATTCCTACTATGCACAGCACTGAGAATCCAATAGCCAATTCCCAATTTTTAGAGGAAGAAATTGCATAAGCTTAAAATATACATCCTATTTTATTTTCCACATTACCAGCTTCTGTTTTATCTTAATAAAGCAGAATTCTTCCTCTGTTTTTTTTTTTTCCCCCACAGCCCTTCATTGAAAAAAAAAAAAAATATTTTACACCCTGAAGCTTTAACATCACAGTGTATTCCCACGTAAAGAGAGGTGATGCCGTGAATTTAAGGGGAGGATCACATATTACCAGGATCATCTGAGCAGATTTCTACATACAAATTACTTAAAGCTATTTAAACAGATTCTGCACTACAGCTCAGAAAACATGATTTCATCTCGGCAAACCACACCAAAACTATAGCCTTAAAGTACGTTAAGGTGGAAGGTGGGGGGGGCAGGTACAGGGAGGCAAGCAAGGAAGAACCAGGCTAACCCCTAAAAGCACTGTGCCTGTTCAGGAGCAAA
>VZTL01049112.1:0-32380 GCA_013400535.1 Scopus umbretta | reverse complement strand
TTCACCCAGATGTCTCTCAAACTGGACAGGAGACCCCACAACCCTCAGTCACTGTTGCTCCTCCTGGTTCTTTCTGCAGTCCAGAAGTTCAAGACATTGGGTTCCTGAATGCAACAACATGTTACATAGCACTGGTGCTGCTGGTGAAGGAGCTGGGACTTCCTTCCCAATGAACCCAGTGGCACAAATCAAAAGTAGCTGTTGCTGTAAAACTCCCATGTGGGTGAGAATGGAAGTTCTCATGTGGTTGATTAGAAAACAAAATAACAAAATAAGCAAAATCTGATTCATTATTGACTGTCTTTACCTTAAATATGGGTAAGAAGGTTTTGCTTTTTGGGACTGAATTTCATGAAGGCAGTGGGTATCTTGGATACCGTGGTCTAAGCACACTGGTGGAGATGTGAGAATGTTGTTGCTTTTTCTTCTCTGAGTTCAACAGCTTTTGTATATGCTGAGACTCAGAACATACACAATGCAGGGAAGAAGACTGTATTAAATGCCTCGTACTGGAACCCTACAATCTGTGTAGCTGAGTTTGATGAAGACTGCTTGCAAAAAGTATAAAATCTATAACAAATGGGGCATTTTGTGACAGGCAGTGGTGATGGCAGGCTGTCTCAGAGCATTTTGTTCCACCCAGAGAACATGCTGCTTTCAAGGCTCCTCTCCCGAATCATAGAATCATAGAATCATAGAATTATTAAGGTTGGAAAAGACCTCTGAGATCATCTAGTCCAACCATCAACCCAAAACGCCATATCTACTAAAACACCATATCTACTAAACCATATCACCTGCAGACTGGAAATCAGCCACCGAGGGTGGCTTTGAATAACTAAGCAACAGGTGCTGCTTTTTGCAAAGGCTCCATGCCTGCAAGTGTTCACACTCATATATGAGGAAGGACTTTTTTTTTCCCTTTCATATTTCTCAAGCACAGTTCATGGATGTGGCTGAAGTATTCATTTGAGTTAGCGTATATGCAAATAGTAGAGACCATTGAATATACATTATCTCCTCCTGCTAACAATCTTCAGTACTTTCACACTGCTAGTGACTTCTTCCCAGTGCTCTTTGCTTGCAAATGGCTGATTCTCACCCCACGAGGGTTGGTGTTTCCAAGAAGCAAGGGACAGGTTCAGAAGTTCACTGCAGCTCCCAGTATGAGAGGCTGGAAGGTAATGCCAGCAAAGGGAGCTGCTTGTCGTCAGCTTGCCAACATAACTGCTTGCACAGCCATGCTGTGAACCAGATCAATGTGCTGATAAGTGAACTGACCTGCCTTGAAAATGACCTGGTAAAAAAGATGAATTTTCTGATCTACTTCACAGCGTGACCCCACAAGCAGTTCCACTGGCACAACCAAGGGGGCTGCATACTGCAGCATGCTCCATGCTTAAGGGAGTAATGTCGTTAAAAGTTTCTTCTGGTTTTGTCTGTTAATGTTATTGAAGTAAAGTGAACAGGAGTTCTTGTTCAGCCATCTTTGTAATACACATGGGCACCATCTGACAGGGTGATGTGGGGTAAGCAATGGGCATGTTTTTCATTAGTCTCCTGATAGTAGCAGTCAGCAGGAAAATACTGTTTGGGGGTGACATCTCACTGCTGCAAATGGGCAAAGGTTGCCATGCAAAGCCCTGCTTCTAAGCAGGCAACAGAATCAGTGCTGTCAGTGGCAAACTGAGTACAACCAGTCCTGGTGGCAAGGGAAGAATCGAGCACTTCAGTTTTCTGGGTTTTGGTCGAAAGCTGCTGTCATCTTTGGAGATGACAATGAGCAGCTCAGGGTGGAGAGATAGGCGAAAGATCTAGGTGTGAAAATTTTTCTTTCTAGGCTTCTGACCATGAGCCACAACTCTCTCTGGGCAGAGCTGGGCACAGCATCTACCTGTCACTGTAGCACTGGGTGTTTGCACCCATTTTCATAAGAGTGCTCCATGCGTGCATGCATGTCCAAACCTCAGTCATTACAGGATTTTCAGGAAATGAAATGGAGATCTGGGTGTTTCAGTTCCCCTCCTTTTACTTCTGGAATGTGCAGCTCTTGTTGCGATAACACTTTTTTTTTTTTTTTTTCTTTTTGCCTGTACTGTGCAATGACCNTTTTTCTCCATGGGTTCAGCTTCTCACTTTTCCTGCTCATTGGTTTCGACTGTGGCTTTAGGTATCATACCCATTTCCAGAGACAGTTCATGAGCTCTGACTGGAGTCAGTGTGTGATTCCGCTCCTCTCACTCATACAAACTTCATGAGAAAACAGGACTGCAGATTGCCATTTCTTTCTCTCTGTTCCTTTTCTTTGGGTTTGGGTTGTTGGTTGTTGGGGGTTTTTTATGTTTTCTTTGCTTTGCCTGTCTGAACATTCTGCATGTCCTACCTTAGGTGTCACCATGGTCTTGTGCAGATGTTGGTTCTGTTAGCTCTTAGAGAAATCGTTTTGTCCCCCAGATTCCTCCTGTTAATAATGATGGGGTAAGTTCAAACAACTAAGCAGCTGCTCCTTGCTGTGCAGTCAGGAATCCAGGAAAAGATTTAAAGGCAGATGGAGGCTGTTAAATTAAGAGTGTTCATATGGTGATAAACCCTAGGCTAATCATGACATATTTGGACTTGATAATGGACAAATTTTGAGTGTAGTCACATTTGTGAACCAAGAGGGTCCTGTGCCTTCAGCTTGGAGCCAACCAGCTGAAATGTGAGCTGAGTTAGCTTTAAAAGCAAAGGTTCAAACTCAAATGTGTTTGGCAGTGTGAATGCACCATGTGCATCTAATTTGCTTGGAAAGACATATCCAATTCTGGAGGAAGGTAAGGTTTCATTTATGCTGTCCTTTGGTATGTTCCTGAAATTGGGCAGCTCTGAATTTGAACTTGGCTGTTGTGACTGGTGCCCAACACAAGGGTGTGATCAGATCATGACCTGATGAGCACGTAGTGCTCTGGTGGCACATGGACCCATGGGCTTACACAGGTAGATGATGAAAGTTAGAGCAGTCCTAAGACCACTTCATGGGGCAGTGTGTGCTCACCAGGAGAAGAACAGGGTCATAGCTGGTGCTCGTAGTGCAGCTGAGCATCAGGTCCATCCTGCAAAAATGTGTGCCTAACTCTCTCGTGAGGGCACTGTGGCCAGGATACATCTCTGTCAGGTGAGAGTACAGTGTGGGAGGTCATGAGCTTGCTTGAAATAAGACTTTGTGAATCCTTCAACTGAGCAGAGAAAGTCCAATTATACTTTGGCATTCACTTTGCCACCAGTATATCTTCCCAGGTTTTTCCCTTGTGGTAGATATACATATTTTGGTAGTTTTTTCACCGTTGTTTTGTGACTCTCCTGAAGCAACTGCCTGAACTTCGTTTTTGCCAGCTACTCAGAGGAGTAGGAAATTGTTAGCAGCTTTTCAGGGCAGTCGCCCTGTACTGTAAGAACTCTATTGTTCTGTCCCACTCATAAACTACTCAACTGTGATCTTAGAATCGTGTAACATTTTTTCCTTTCTATTCTTATTAAGAAGGCACTCTAGAGTTAGATGGTCACAAACCATCTTCTGATTTTTCGCTTACATTTGTCCTTTCCTGTTTATATACAACCATCCTGTGGCGTGTTGACCTTGGGTTTAAACAGCTCTTCTTCCCCATTTCTGCTTCCTTCCCCAGTGTATTTATAGATGGCAGTCATATCCCCTCTTAGCCTTTAATTAGGCTCCTGTAGCTTCTCTCACATGACAGGTTCTCCATTCCCCCGATCATCTGCCAGCCATTATTTGCATCTGTTCTAGTTTTGCTTTCATTTCTCATGGATATGAGTGACCAAAATTGTACTCACTATCCAAATGAGGTGTCGGCAGTACTCCGTGATTTCCTACTAATATATCTCAGTCTTTAATGGAAAGTAAAGGCTTTCCCAATAACTCCTTGCATTGCAGATTTCTTTTTCACTGGTGTCCACACTAGTGGTTTATAACCCTGTGATTGATTAGTATAATCAAATCTTCTTCCTTTTCTGTTAATTTGAGATCTGCTATAGGAATCTGATTATACTTACAGGAACACACATACAGTGCTATTGCTCTCAGTAAATGCAGCTGAGGTGAGATTTTGAGCTTGCCGTAAATATTCTGGGATAATTTTACTCCTTTATGTTTAACTAAATTACTGAGTAAAAGCTGAGCATCTCACTTTACTGGAAGCAAGGCAGCAAACCCCACAGCAGTAGTTACTTCTGGATGGCACAAAGAGAGTGTTAACATGTATCCACCCCTTGTTCTATACCATCTACATCATGCCCAAGTCTTACCCTTTTCAGTAATTTCCAATTAATCACCCCCACTTTTCCTGTCTTTTGATAGATACACACAGAGATATCATTCCCTTAGTCTGTGGGCCACCCCTCTAAAATGTCCATTGAGTTCATTCAGTCCATGACTTTGGGCTCCATCTGCCATAACAGTCTTTCAGGGCAGGAGAGATGGTGTGTGATATTGGATTGCTGCCTGTTGAAGCCAGTTCTGGTTCCATCATTGCTGCACTGTCTACACAAGAAGAAATACACAAGAAATGCTGACATCATCATTTGTGGTAGTCAGCGGGGAGTTGGAGTGGCTGCAGTGCCTGTCACAGGGGTTGATCTCTAGATGATATTCTTAAATATTTGTTTGACCCTAAACAAGACCTTAACCACATTCAGGAGACATAGCAGTAGAAGCATGGTGGTTTGAACATCCCAAGGATATTCAAAATTCTCAAGAGCTGTTGTAACTAGCCTGAAAGAGAAAGAGATGCTGAAGGAGTGGGGGAAAATGTTCCTCCCTCTCTGTCCCATAGATTGGTTCTCCGAGGAGAAGACGTAAAAAATGTAATTATTAGTAGTTTCCAAGAAGTGGCCTCTGAAGCTCCTGAAGTATGGGAATGACAGCAGTGCCAAATACAATCTCATGACCGACAATTTTATCATACCGTAAGCTAGTGTTACACAGTACAGCAAAGTGATAACTTTAATCCAGCTCCCAGAGGTGATAAACAGCACGACAGGGAATGCGTACCACAAGTACAGTGTTACACAGCACAACTCCGAGAACAAGCACAGCTCCTCNAAATTAATTCTATCCCAGCTGGAATCAGGACAAAGTGTAACCCACCAAGGCAGCCAAATGGAGAAAATTAATATTGAAGAACGATCTGTAAGAACTTGAGGAGAATTTGATAGTTTTCATGTCCAAAGTGTTCTGTTGCTTTTTGTACAAAATGTCAATATGAGTTTTTTGTACCTGTGATTATTTCCCTTTCTTCATCTGACCCTGTTTCTTACAACGGCCATGTAGGAGAAGTTCTACAGTTTAATGAAGAGAGGACAGTAATTGGACCGACACCTTATCCTTGCTCTAAGGAGGTTTATTTTGAAGTCAGAATTGGAAAGGAGTTGGGAGATCTTTTGGAAAGGAGTTGGGAGACATGAGAGGTGACTTGGTCATTAAACACCGGGCTCTACTCTGACTTCTTCCAGCTCCCTCACCTTGATAGACATATCCTGAAAATGCCAGCGCTTTGACATTTGTGGGCTTCAGACTTTTTAAGTCTAGGGAGAAGCTATTTTCCTGAAGTGTGCCTGTCAGTGTAATGAGTGTAGTGAATGAACTATGCCAGTTTATGTACAAATTAGGATTTTATCCTGAAACCATGGTAAAAATGTGTTGGAAGCCACTTTTCAGCAGATGATGTCAAAAGCCCATAAATTGGTGAAAGCATTTTGAATGGTTCTGAAGTGGGTTCAATTCAGAAGAAACATTTTTCTTGGCTTCTATTCATAACATTCAAAGCACAGAGAAGAAAGCCAGAAGGTAGAGTCACGATTGGCTTCACCTTGTTCTGGACTTGCGGTGTTATTTTTAAGCTCTTATCATGCCAAGTGAAAGGAATGGCCTGAACAATTTCAGTTCTTATAGTATGTAAAGCCAGAAGCTCATGTCCATCTTTTGTGGACAAAGAAATATAAAGTAGATTTTTCTAGTGCGTAGAGGAACCACTTCAAGGAATTACTCCATTTCATGTTGGGTATCACTGGAGCTGTATCTTCAGCTGTGGGTTTCCAGTGGTGCACCAGCAAAGATGAGGAAGAGGAGAACACTGAGATACTGACCCATCTTTTACTGGGCAGGCAACATGTTAGCATAAAGCTCTCAGTCTTGACATGGTCCAAGGCAGTTACGTGCAGAAGTCATACAACTGGACCTTAACTGCACCTCCATTTAGTGCATTCGCTCCCATAACAGCACTTGTCTGCATTTAGTGTAACTGCAAGTGCTTGGTGCCTCAGTAAATACTACATGACATCAAGAAGTGTTTCTAGAAATTTTCTTACATCTAACTAATTGTAAATAAATCTAACTAACAGTAAACACTAAATAATTTGAAATATTAGTATCTGTCTTTTCAATGGCAGACAGATTAAAAACCTAGTGTCAGAGAGAAAATTAAGTATGAAAAATTAAAGTTTGGAATATGGTTGTTAGATAATTGAGAAGCTGATTACTAAAGGGGGTGAAGTGCTTACAGAAAATCTAATGGGGTATAGTTAGTCCTTTTAGATAAAAACAAGACATAAGTCTTTATTAAACAAAGGTCAGATTCTACTTCCATTAAAATAAATGGGAATGCTCCTAGTGGAACAACATTAGGACTTTGACATCAAATATGAGAATAAAATAATCATAATATCCCTTGGACCAGTATGTAACTTCTGAAAATAGTACATAACTGCTCTCGGTGTCAACTAAACTTGGTATCCACGTATGAAATAGAAATTTACATTTAGTGAAACATCTCATGACCATTAGAAAGCATGGGTCAAGTCCTGAATTACTAGTCAATGCATAACCCCATAACGGTTTTGCTATACTGTGTAAGTAATGACACATTGCATGAGTAGACCACTGCAGTTTCAGATCCGCAGCACTTCTGTCTAGACATTGTCTTGCAGAGAAAGAGGGCGAGTTTCATAAGAGCTGCATCAGTATTGACCAGTAATTTCAAATATGGCCTTATATTCAGTGTAATGTGATCAAGTGCACACTGCACAGTATTTTAAGATAGGAAGAAAAGGTTTCTTTGATGCCATAACACCAAGATAAAGATCTGGAGTAGCACAGTGTGACAAAGAAAGTAGTATAATTCCCATGAGAAAGTGGTGGTCACCCCTCCAACTCTTGTGGAGAGAGCCACTCTGTATACCAGATATTCGAAGCAAAACACTTTTGTATATCTCTGCTGAATGACTGCCTTCCAGCCACCTGGGTTGTTCCAGTACCAGACTTTCAATTAGAGCTGACACTTAAAAAGGGTGTCATCTACACAGGCACATCTGTAGAGATGGCTCATTGTATACCACAGCACCACAGGCGATCAGCTTTGAAGTTGTAGCTGCCCATACTAAATCCTAGTCTTTGTCAAACAAACTTATTTTCTCATTCCAGAAATGGATTTGAATTATGTTGGGGTGTTTTATGTTTTAGCAGAGATATATTTCACACACTTTCTGCTTTCTTTTCCATTTCCTACAATTGTAAAAGGGCACACCAGAAACCCAGATGTATGAACAATAAAACCAAATGGCTCTTCTCTCTTATAGTGACCTGTGAGCTGGATAACATGATCTGTGATCAAAAATTCTTCATGGTTGGGACTCTCCATGGGATCTCCCTCCTGGATAGATTCTCTCACTGCCACCTTTCCCTTAGAATAAGAATCAGTACAATTTCCCAAGTCATTAATTGATATTCAGGCAACTTAAAAATTAGCATCTTTGAGACTTTTATTTTATATGATTTTTTATTTTTTATTTTTTATTTAAAAAGGGACAAAGGGTTAAAAATCATTTGGAAGGAATGACAGGTGTGCATACTCTTGCCATCATATAAACCTCACATCCTTAGGAAACCACAAAAATAAAGTAGAAAACACTACATGAGGTATTTCTCAGCATCATTCCATTGCACCACATTGCAGACATTTTTGTAATATCGTGTGATTTCCATACATCTTAAGTAGCTTTCATTTTTTTTTGGTATAGGATTAAAACAATCCCTTTGTAAAGACTCATCATGACAGTGCTTAAAAGTGCCATAACTGTCTCACAAGTCTTCTTAAAGTTGGATGGCTGACATAATAGCATCTTTTTTTTTCAGTGACCTAAATCAAGTATTGGATGGATCAAGACTTCTCCCTCTATGATCTCAAAGGAGGGATTTTGTTTTTTTGTTTTTTTTTTTAATGTCATGTTCGGCTATTGGTTACTTTATGCTGAGCTGTGAACTGTGTGGTTATTGGAAGCAGCATTAAAAGCCAGGGAGTGCTTCTGTTTTCAAGAATATCTATCACTCTACTCTTTTAGGCACCCGTCTGGTTGTACAATATATTTACAGCCATATAGGATACATATTTGATCTGCAGACATCAGAGATGAACAAATCCAAATTGTCCAGAGTGAAGAGATTAAAAAAAATATGGAGGGTGAGTGAAAAATATGCATTAGTCTATTAGAAAGATTGCAATGGTAACAAATAAATTACAAGCAGATAATTTTGATGTTTGCGGACAAGCTGTCCTGCTGCATGCCCGTTATTTGATGAGACTTTTCATTGCAGGGTTTGACTGTATGTTCATTGCTTTGCAGATTAGTTGCATCTTTGCAAATTTCTAGAGACATTAAGCATTGAGGTTAATTTGACTTTTGAGAAAAGTTTTAGACAATTTGAAACAACAACAACATTTATACAGTAAAAACCCTTGAGGAAACTAAGCTAAACTGATTTCCTCAGTGGCCTTTAAAAATGCCACTTAAGGGTGGATGAATATAAAAAAACCATTACAAACCACCACCACCCCCCCCACACCTCTTTTCCCCTCAGGCTGTATTTTAGAGCTGAGAAATACTGTAGAGATGAACTATATAGAACATGCTTAAAGCCCATGTAGCATTGGAATCTAGCATGATGGTCAGATGCATGAAATAATAATAGAAAGGCATATTTACTTTATAAACAATTGCATATCTCATAGGTTGGAAATAAGACCACGGAGGAATTGAACAGATGATTCTTTACCAAACGTGAAGTTAATTTGGTGCAACAAGTGAAATAGGCATCTCTCTGATGTCTCATACTGATTTCTATGGATTTTCTTGAGAAATTTGGGGCCAGTTTTTCCCATTGTTAAATATGACGCAAACAGTAGTCATTTTAAAAGTAATTTTAAAGTCATTAAATCAATTTGTTTGGATGCTTTCAGAAGATGGGGCTCTGATATCAGTTAATTAACTTACATAAAATATCTTGCATTATTAGTTAATTAATGTGTGTTTTTCCTGATCTGAAAATCTGTTGGCTTGCTTCCTGATAATATTGATTTGATTATTTAAAAGTAGCTTTGATTTGAGATTCCATCAATGATGAGAAATGGTTGATTTCCATAATATACAGCAATTTATAGTCAGGACATTGAGTAGTAGAAGATTTCTATGTTTTTAAGTCTGTCTTGAAATAGAAGTAATGTCTCTATTTATGGTTTTGTTTGTTGAAAAGTGTTATTGCCTCAGTGAAAATTATATTTTAATCATCGTACAAGTTTCATTTGTGCAAACAGGAACAGTTTTCTTAGAAATTAAAACATAGCCATTAAGCATAAGTATATATTATATCATATTAAGTGACATGAGATAATTACTGTAGTCAAAGCTTGGTACTTAAATGGGCTCAGGGAGTGGTTTAGTTTTAAGAGGCAAAATGTCCTTGGATAGAAATATTTTATTTGCCTATAGCTGTGGATGTTGTTCTGCAGCCGAACAATTTGTCCTCTACCTCCTATTTGTAAAACCATTAAACTGCAGGCTATTAAGCATCCTTTAATTGATGCATTTTCTGCTCTTTTCCCTAAAGCCTTTGTCCCTATTCCATCATTGTGCTACCTGATATTTCAGGGTAATATAGCTCAAAATTAAATTTCTGCAGATGGAAATGTCAGTTTTAAATGCTACTGTTTCTTTTTTCCTACTTCAAACTATTCTGGATAGAAGTATGGCAACATCTCAAAGAGGGCTTTTGTGATTGGGATTAAAACAAAAGGGGTAGACCTTTTATTGCACAGAGTGTGCATTTATAATAAGCCATAATATATTTATGCAGGATATTATATGTCTATGATATGGCGCACACTCCCTTCCTCCACTTAACTCTCGGCATTAACTTGCTCAGTATTTATGGATATATCAAAATTATGATTTACTTTGTACTTATCATTAACATCCCTTGCAATAGCTCTGCATAGTTCTTGCCATCCTTCAGAATACAGTCATAAAATGAAGATATTAAACAGATAATTAAATTAAATCCTTAATTATTTGGGGATGATGAACTCACTCTGTGATTTCAGAAAGGTATAGAGAGCCTTTTTCACAGGCAGTATAAATTGAAACCAATGGAGCTATGATGATTTATGCCTGCTTGAGGATCTGACTCATACTGTTAATTATCTACTCCCCTTTTAAAAACATATTAATAAAAATTGGATGTAGGAACTGTTTATTAAAATATGAAGCTTTCAAGATATTTTTGAAATATTATATAAATTCAAAGATAGCATTGCCTGAAAAGTATCAGTCATTTTTCACACAAAATGGAATGTCCTTCAGCAAAAGGTAAGGAAACTTCACTTTCGTTTCTCCAGTGGTTTTTGACATCCGTGGGAAGCCTCTTATTGTTTTCAATTAATTCTTGATCTGGCCTATGTTTCATGCGGATCTCCAAAGTGTTGGCATATATCACTGACAGTTAAATCTTCCAAGGTGTTCAGCAAGTATCCGCTCCTGCGGGTGAAATGGCTGATAACTAACCACTCCTGAAAATGCAGCCAACTCAGCTAATTAAGGACAGAAAGCCAAACTTATCAGAAAAAACAGGAAAATGAATTATAGGGTCAAAACTGGTAGCGACAATAAGCAATCAATCTTTCTGTACTCAACTCTGAGTACGTTTGCTTAAAAAAACCTCTCTACAGTCATTATCAAGAAGATTGCAGATTAGGATATTTAATGGGTTATCGTGAGGACTGAAGATTATGGTATTTAACTTACATACTAAGCTGTCTTGAGAGCTCATTAGTAATGGTTGTTAATGACACAGAGATATTTGGTTAACACTTGCACCAAGCTTGGAAGGAATGTTGTGCCAAGTTTTGTTAGTAATAAAAAAGGAAAGCAATCGTCATGGAAACATGAAAATTGATATGAAAGTATAAAATGGCTACTTTAAAGTCTCTTGTGTATACCTTTATTTAGAAAATGTTTAGAGCACACATTATTTACTCAATAGTGCACCCCATTGTGATCCATCATACCTATAAGTATTTAAGCTCCATTTTCTTTAATGGATTTTTGACCCAATAGACTGTGACGGCTATAAAACCCTATTACGGTCTTTCATGCCAAGTATTTGAAGGGATGTTTGGAGTAAATATGCCTTTTTAAAAAATCCCTGTAATTTGCTCTGGGAAGTACTTATGGTGGTGGGCTGAAGCAATTTGTTCCCTTCAGGAACAGCTCCTGGAACTGTCACTGATTCCATCAGGAAGCTGAACTTTTCTACTTCATAGTTTGTGTATTTTAGGCTGTAAATTGGTATAAGAGCACTGATTCTGGAGCAATTTCTCTGTCTCGCTGCTTCTTAAAAACATATCTTGATAAATACACTTTAGGTGGCTTGTGTTAGTATGCATAGGAACTGAGATGTAAAAGCAGTCTTATTTAAGTGCTTTTAAAAAACATTATCATTTTAAAGAATTATATCCTGACCCCACAGCCCTAAAAGTGACAAGGCTGAAATGCTTAAACCTGTTAACAGAATCTATATCTAGTCTTGCAATCCTGACTTTTAGGTAAAAAGGCTTTCATCCTCACTGGAGCGGCAGTGACCTGCAGTTTCATTGCTGAGGCATAGGGTATGAGTGCAAGTTCCAGCTACTGTGGCTTCATATATTCTGTTTGCTCTCCACAACACATCTATCAGGAAGCAATATGGTGTAGCTTTAAACCTTTTTGGAAAATGCCATTTCTTCCTTGCAGCATGAAGGACAGATACTTCTAGGCCGTGCTGTGTCATAGCAACTTGCAGGGGCTCTGCCTGTTCTGCCTGAGAAACCATATGCATGTAGTAAAAGCTGATGGCACAAGTTTTGAATGACCAAAGATGGATTTTGAATGAGCAAAGATGGATTTAGGAAGGAAGCACACATCCCAGGAAACTTCTCAATGACTTCTTTTCTGCCTCTCTCTCTTGTAGCTTTTAACAGGAGACTAATGGGTACAAAAGTCCATCAGTTAGCACTCCCCCGCCTTTCCATTTTCAAGGGTGCCTCCCTTGTCCTCTGCAGCAGGCACTAATGGGAGAAGGATGACTGGGAGAAGAGTGCGAAGAGGGAGGAGGCATCTGAAAGGCTTTAGATGACCCTCAACACAGGCAGGGAAGGATTTGGGCAGCGTCTGGCCCCTGGCTGAGCACGTCCTCCCTTTCTGCAGCAGAGAATGAGCCTGCAGCACCCATGGGTGCCTGCCCGGGCGGAGTTGGAGCAGCCCTCCTGCAGCTTGAGCAGTGGGGACCTGCCCAATGCTGATCTGGTTAGTGCTGGCAGGTAGGATTGGGGGTCTGAGAGTCACAAGGGTGATAGAGACCCCTTAAATCTGAGGTACAGAGGGTGGGAGGTGGGTTGGGGGAACTGCTTGCTGTGTTGGCACAGGGCAACAGGAGGGTCAGGATTTCTGGTTTTGTGGTCCTCCCTTTGCTTTCTCCTCTCCTCCCCTTCCATGGCTTTGTGATCAGCTGGTGGAGGAAAGGAGGAGAAAGGGGGGATTTGGATGCAGCAGCTCACACCACTGCTTCTGCTGGAACCAACTCCTGTCCTTCAGAGTCCTTTGTCCTCAGGTAAGGAGCAACAGTGACTTATGTGGCTTGTAGTCCCTGTGTTTGGGGAAAGACTTGGACATGTCCCCTTTATGTCCCCTACTTTCAAGGATTTCCCATGGCTGAGTTGGGAGGCTCTCCTGTTCTCCAGACCAGTGGTTCGTGCCCTGGCCCGGGATTCAGCCACGCTGCAAGGACTCACTTGGGAAGTGCTCAGACAAGTGAACCAGGAAAACTATTAAACATCAATCGATTGCATGTAAATGCGAATCAATCACTTATTACTTTCTGTTTACGAAACTGAAAATGCTCAAGTATTCAACTTGGGGAGGCCATTTGGCACTGCCGCTCTGCGTGTGATGCATATTGCTGCTGAGGCTGGCTGAAAACAAACTGCATTGATTTAAAGTAATAGTGGAAAACAATTTAATACTTTCTTCAGCATGGCGATTAGTGCTACAGAGGTCTTCCATGCAAAGATAGGTTTGTTTGAACTGCTCTTACTTATTCGAGGCTGTCCTTTGTGCTGTGAAACTAGTGAAACAAACTAAATCAATAGAAACATAGATTGCAGATATTGCTGTGGATTACTCCTTTTATAATTCTTATAATGTTTCTAATTGCACTTAATATCTGGTATATTGGTTCAAAATGGGAACTACTTAATTCACTACACAAGTAAGTGGTAGATCTATCACTGCTCATTCCCCAAGGTCAGTAAAGGACTCCCAAGTATGGTAAAATTGTTACGTGTAAACTGGATTAGAGAATTTACATATGCTTACAAATCTCAGTGACCAGGCTTTAAACTACTTGATTTAATTATCCTATTTAATATCCCATTGCAACTTTAGATTAAAATGTAGAATGACTGAAATTGCACATGCTATTTTAAATTATTCTTTCTGCTTTCCATTTGAATTTTGCAAACCCCTCTGGCTACTTTTTTACAATACTGAAACTTAACACACTGATCCTGCAAACCCTTATTCAAGTAAGTGATTTCACTCGTGACAACAGTTCTTTCAGTTGCTGTGGGGACTGCCCATAAAATGAAATATATCTATAAATGTTTACTGCACTGTCAGACAAAATTAATGAACTGCATTGTTAAAAAAAGATTGAAGTAATGTGTTCACTATCCTGGAAATGTTGTGAGTTTTTTTGTATGGAGTTGATTAGAATGTAGCTAAGCCATAGCTGCACAGATCAGGAACCTGAGCGTGGTCTTCTGGTGGAAGGTGTATTGATCTCCCTCACCTGTGGGATGTACGGCCCTGGCAATAAACTGCCAAGGAGACCTCTGTGGGGGGAAAGGGTCCCTCCCAACGTTTTGGCTGTCTTAGCAAGTTCCTTTCATCTGGGGGTTCTTTTATCTGAAGATACAGGAGAGGCTGCTTGTTTATTAATTTTGTTTCAGCTTGAGCTACCATCATACCAGGGATGACATCAGAATCTCTTTAGCACAGGGGCAACATTTTAAACAAAATTTTATGGAAGAAATTGTGCTCTGAAAATATCACACTGCAGTTCAAGCACTTCAGCAACATAAAGCAAAAATGGAAAATTCAGCAAGCAAATGAAAATGTGCATTTAAAACTTTTTTTAAAGTGATCACTTTTTTGTAAATCACTTTTTACTCATGATCCTCATTTCACTATAGAACATGCTAAGAATGTGACTGCACATCTATTCGGAAGTCAGTCTTGCTGATGCTGTGCTAATGGCTGTTTGTAATCACTGTTAGCAGTGACAGCGTGCTGTACAAAATTTACTTTAACATTTCTAGTCAGCATTTTCACTGTGAATGATGAGATCTGAGCTTTCTAGACTGAAATCCTGGCCTGCTTGAAGTCATTGGCAGACCTCCATCAGCTTTGATAGGTCAAGAATTAGATGCTGAATGTCTTCTGGGTGAATGCATCTAATTTAACAAGCCATGTGGCACAGGGGCTTACCTACATTGCTTGCACAGTTAGGTAGCTCCAGATATTCTGTTTTTATTTAAATGAGATACAAAGTATTCTTAATTGATTTAATTTATTTTTAAATTTTAAAGAGAGGGGAAAGAGGAAGGACAGAACTGGAACTCAGCTCTCTTGTTCAGGGACATGAGCTGTTTCTCTGATTTTGCATTATTTATGTCCAGGGTGGAGGGACCCCTTACACCACAGCTGTCTCCTTTTGCTCTCTTCTGAAAGTACCCACATGGGCTGCATCAGCATGTGTTTAGGATGGAGCTTCTCGGCACTAACAAAACAACGATGGGGAGCCTGTACTTGGCCTTTGATTCATTTTATATAGCCATGATGATCTTCTTGTTAGAGGCTTGGGGTTTATTAAAATAAATGGTCTATATGCCACTATTGGATATAGGAGTTTGAGCCTAGTCCTCCTAGTTTAAGTTCCTAAGTAGGATCTAGCCCTTTCTCTCTCTTTCCAAGCAAAAGAGGGAAAGCTGTGAACAGTTTTATCTTCCCAAAAGTGTTAATGGGTGAGAAGCTGAAATGTATTCGCATTCAGCAAAAGTAGCTTTTTTTATGAAAAAAAAAAAGTGTGGACTTTTTATTGCCCATATTTAAAGGCCTGACAAAATGCTGATGTACAATGAAAGCTCCCATCTCATGTATTTTTAGTACTACAAATCACTTCCTCGCTAGTGGGATTTGGGGGTTTCTCTGCCTGAGAACAGACTGCCGGCGAGTTGAGTTGCTTGTGACTGGAAGTTTCATGGTCCTTTGAGGGCCTGTCAAGACAAATGGGTTGTCCTGCTCAGCCCTGTGCCATGGTCCCAGCATGAAGGCAGATCTTTTTTTTTGGGACATGCTACCTCCCCATCACCTGAAGCAGAGAGGGGTCCCTGAGGTCTAGCAGGACTGTTGGAGCTGGGCTGTGTTGTGACACAGCTCACCAGTACCACAGACCACATTGGTCCCCTCTCCAGTACAAAACACTGAGCAGGGAGCAGCCCTTTCCCTTTTGCTGGTTTCTCTATTGAGAAACGCCTTTCTTACAGGGGCTTTCTTACACAACTCAGCTACAGTTTGCCTCCTCCACATGGAGGGCAAGTGTTTATTGCCCAAGGGCTCATACATCTTTGATAGGAGGAATAGTTTACATAAGCAAGGAAGCACGTGAGCCTGGTCCAAGCTGGCGCCTGAGGAACACTGCTGCTGGTTAATCTTGCATGTGCCCTGTGCTAAATTGAATATTTAAGCTGAAAATTTTACAGGTTATACTCATGTAAACTAATGTGCAGAATTTAATGGCAAATAACACAGTCAGTGAAGGCCTATTTATAATAATTTATTATTTCTGGGTTTTTTTTTGTTTTGTTTTTTTTTCCTAAGAACTGTTGAGATTATACTGGGGCTCCTCTTGACCCTGTCTCCTTAGAGCATAATGGTGACTTCTCCTCTGCCCAGCAACAGCACTGGAGGGTGGAAAGGTGAAAGTACCCTTGAAGTGTGGCGCAGAATATCTGTTTTGTAGATAATTGCTGCATTTAGAGAGGGTACAGAATTAATGGTATGGTGTCCTTCTGGCAAAAAAATTGCACATATTAGAGAAACAGTGCTAATAGCTCAGAATGCCTCTGCAAATGCAGAAGTTTGCATAATTACACAAATTTGGTCAGTGTGAAAGCCATGCAAAAGTAATAATTTCTGATGGCAGTAAACAAAATGTCACGTCTTTCAGTTCATAAATAATTTGTTTATGCAAACTGTGGAGCTTACTGAACTCTAAGGACTTGCTCCCTTTGCTTTTAAGTGTTTTACTAGGTGCTCTGGGACGAGACTTTTTTTTACCTGCAGTTATTAGTTCATGACTTCAGGCAGGATGACTGGCTTTTGCCCACACCTCATATCATACGGTGAAACATCTCTGTTGTGTTAATGTATTAGAATAGCTGAGCTGCATTAAGTGTAGTAAAGCTGCATCCCACAGATGTTCATGGAGAATAAAGAGGTGCAGTGACTCAGAGGAGAGTATGCCGATTTACCCCAAAATAGTAGACACATCTAGACTTTGGACTTGTACAAAGCTGAGCCCTTGCAAGCAGGGAGGCCTCAGAGCTGACTTGGTTGGCCCTTTGGGAATATGGCTAGCCTCCTAGCTGGAAAGTCAATGGTATGACAGAATTTACGATTATTTGGTTTGAAGCTGGGATCTGGTCTGTACAGAGTGTGGAAAGGATTTCTAGTGAGCATTTCTTGCTGTTCCTTCTCTTATCCTGTTGTTGCTCCCCATAAAGCTTAGAGCAAGCACTTGCTGGACCACATGAATGAAATAGGTTTACGGCTGCTTCCTGAATTTCACTGCTTCTATTGCTTCTGTGGAGCTGTTCCTGAGAACTAAGTATGTCTCAAATAGTAGCTTGATTGACAATAAGTAGATGGGATAACTCTCCTCAACATCTGCTGCAGTTTCAGGCTATGTATAGCAATTGATAGGGCAAAAAGTCATCTTGCAGAAGGACACATCATCCTACTGTCTTTCTTTTGATGAAGACCAATCCCTCCTGGAGCTGTATCAAGACTGATAGATGGCTGTAGCTAAAAGCCACGCTAGGGTCGACTGAAGTTTTTTGGCACTTTGTTCTTCACAGAGGTACTGCAAAGAGATGTGACACAGAGACTTCCATCTCTCAGCTTCAGTTGTGTTCCCTGTCACCTCTGCCAGAGTCATGTTTGCTCAGAAAATGAAGCAGTAACAGCATATATTACCTAGAATAAATTCAGATTATTTTAAAAGCAATAAAATAATAAAGTGAAGCTGAAATCTTTTTTGAAGACACATGGATGTCTCCCCACAAATCACAGGATTTGTGGTGACTCATAAATTCTTTATGGATTCTTCAACAATTTTTTTGCCTTTTAAATGTGAACTAGCTTTTGATGGTTTATAACTAATTGGTTTAGTCATCTTGATACTGTAAAAGCTGATATATGAAAACTAGATATTAAGTGTGGCAAAGGCCTCTGCTTTCCCAGTCCATCCCCTTAAGGCTCGATGATTGAATTTGCATCTTAGGTATGTATGCACATTAATTCTGACCATTGCAGACTTGATTTTGCAGAGGGGTTGCATACAAGGCATCTAGTGAGCACATCCATGATGCTCTCTAGGTTCAAAGTCTGTGCAGTTTGCTCTAGCTGTCCTGCGCATGGAGCTTCTCTGGGTGACAACTTAAATTAGACCCTGGTATCTGAATACTAGGTACAGCTCTGACCGAAGCTATGCCCTGATGACAGAGCTACTCAAAAATCAGGGATCACAAGCCCTTTGGCAAGACTCAGCCCACTGCTCAGGCCAGCTATTAGCTTCTGTGGTAAGTCCTCCTCCTGTACTCATTTCTCCCTCCACTTCTAATCATGCCTGTGTATAAACTGATAGTATTTTTAATGTTTCTGCTTGTAAGCAGTCCAAAACCATTGGTCTGTTCTGAGATCTAGCTCAGGGACTGTGTCTGAGTAGCCAGACGCAGCTTGTGGAGGTTCTGCAGAGAGAGTGAGCTCTATGCAATTCATTATTAAAAATTCGGAGGCTCTTGCTTTCAGCACTGGGACTGCTCCTGGTGGAGAGCCTGCTCCTGCTTCCTGTGGCTGAGTGCTCAGGGACCCATGGGTGTCCCCTGAGGAGTTTGCTCCTTGCTGCGGGGTGCAGCAGGTCTGTGCGCAGACTCCCGCCCAGGTCCCTCTGCCTCGCAGGGCATGCCAGGTGGGTGTGTTGCTGTTAATACCCTTCAGACATGTGTAAACTGCGCCTATTCTCCTTCCTCATCCTCTCCTCACCTCATTTCTTGTCTGCCTGTTGTATACCAGGACAATGTAAAGAAGGCTCTACCTCCTGATTCGTGATAAAAGCATTTCTAAGAATATCTTGAAGAGATCCCCTCGGCCTCTCTTCCTACCATATCAAATCCATAAATCATATTTGCCTTACCCCTGTTTGTTTTGCTTTCTGCTATGGATTCATTTGTCTCCTTCAGCACTCTTTCATAGGTTTACATGCAGAGAAAGAGGAAATGATCAAAGGATTGGAACAATTAGTGTATGAAAGAACATTAAAATATGTATAAAATCCTTTGATTTAATGACGAGTAATGTGGAGATGGGTTTATAACAGTCTACATATTTATGAAAGATGTAAACATGAGGAAAATGAGAAAATATTTGTCATAACAAGTTGGAGTTTAATTTACATTTAAGGAATGAAATTTTAAATGGAATAATGTATGCTGAATATAAAGCAAAGCTCCTGCCTGTAACATCTCTTCAACTATGGAATAGTTCCCATGGGATGCAGCTGATTCCCTTCGCCATTATATGAAAATTTTCAACTGACCTAGAGGAAATGCTAAAATAATGATTTAGGAGAATAGTCTTGCATCAGTAAAGAGGTGGTCTAAATAATCTAATGTTTGGGGTTGTTTTCCATTGCTAATTCCCAGGATCCAATGGTCTTTGAATTTGGCAAGATCTGCAGAGGATAAACAATCTGAGAGATGTAGTTTCAATTTTTTGTGCTACGCAGTGAGGATAAAGAGCAACCGCTGCTATGAATTCCAGCCTTCATGAGTTTATGATGGTATCACATCTAATTGTATTGTGGACTACATTCTATTTTAGCCTGATGCTGCTTAGGGGGGAAAAAAGTTTATTTCCTTTTTGTACCAGCAGTGCTTTAATTGAGAAGTGGTAACATTATTCTAGCAGAAGCAGTGTCCATGTGGTGCGGCTGATAGGGATCCAGAGAAAACAATCTGTTCACACTACCTATAAGAAAAGTTAGTGCTCAGCCCTTCCAGAACATTTAGAAATTTCACAGGACAACACAAGCACTAATGAATTCTCTAGCAGCCCTCTGATGTGGGCAAGCGTCAGTATCCTCATTTTAAAGGCTAGGCTCCTTGGAAAGATGTTAAACCTCTCCCAGAGTTAGAGGCGTGATGTCAACATCCACTGCTGCATGCACTGGAGTTACTCAGCACCTTTCAAACCCAGCTTATTTGTGAGCGCCTACAAATGGGCTCAGTCTCATCAATTAGAAATCACTATCTTTACACACCAGCCCAAAGGAACTGATGGCAAAGGCCAAATTATAATGTAAAATACTAGCTTTGTCCTCTACTCCAACAGTTATGCCTGTCTGCTTTTAAACAGGCATCCCCCATTCTAGTGCTAGCAGTTTCTTCAAAGGTTTTTCAACAGTGCCTGCCCGTCTTGCAGCCTGGGTGAAGCTCTCCCTGCTGAATATGCACTGGGCGGATAAGGGACATGGACACAGCCTGCAGGTCCATGGGCTGTGATGTTTCCCCAGGCTTGCATGGGTCAAAGCACTGCCATCCTCCATGGCCTGGCTGCTACCTGCACCACTGCAGACCTCTTGCAACCCCATGACATGGCAGCTCCTGAAAGCTTAAGTGTGTCCCTCCCCAGAGGTCCAGCACTAAGAGTAGTCTGGGGTAGCATTTCACCTGATGGGAGATGTGCCATAACGGAAGCAGAGAGATGCAATACCTGCACAACACTTTCAGAGACTTTATCACATTTTGCATTACCAAAGTAAAAATACCATTCAAGGTAACACGCTAATATGCAGTTTGCTGTGTAGACTCCAAACATGGGTTGGGAACCATGAGATTCAAAGAGCTTTTTCCAAAGAAGGACCTTTTACAGTAGTAAATACAAATAACTGACTTTTACATACTTAGTAAAAGGCGAGACAAAGATGATGTGGCAGATTTATGCATTACAGTCACAAAATATATGAATGCGTGATTATGTGGATACTAAGAGATAAAGAAAATAAATGTAAAGAAGAAAAGAATTTGTTAAAATCAAAACAGAAAGACAACAGCAACAGGCAGGTAACTTTAATAGGGGAGAAAATCTTTCCCATCTTACCTCAGTTCAGAAGTATACATTAAGATTCATAAGAGGTTTCAGGCCATCTGCTAATGTAAAGCAGGTTCAGTGCCAAGGAACACCATCTTGGTACAAAACCAATCTGCCTTTTATTGCCCTGTAACTTGTATGAAGTTAGCTTAATTTCTCTGTGGCAACCAGATAGGGTATTATTAAATTATCTTAATACAAGCACAGTAAACAAATATCCATACTGCTAATAAGAAGTTATTTTACTCTCTGTAAGGTAATGAATATACTTATTCACTGATTTGGAACTCAGCTGGCTTTCTGACTTCTGCTCCAGGCCACTTCTTTTGAATCTCTTCACTTCTAATTTTTTTCTGGAAATCTTTATTTTCTATTAGCATAACTAAACAGAGCAGATGAAACCTACGGTTATTACTTGGCTATGCTAAGCTCCTTCATGTATTGTTACATTATTCTGGATATCTTATTATTGTTCCTTGTATTATCTTTTGCTAAGTAATACATATAGGACTACAGAAACACTGAAGATTAAATGATAGAACTGCACTCAGCTCAGCCTTTCTGCCATTCTTCAGCATTACTTGGGATTTAGGTCAGTCATCTAAGGATTCATCTCCTAACTAGCAGATAGGTTTTCTTTGAATCATTAAGTCTCACAGGTCTCTTCTTCCCACATCTCTGAAGTGGTTCATGAGAGACTCTTTCATTTATAAGCTCCTGGCGTGCTCAGATAACTTTCTTACATGGCTCAACACAGTATCAAAGTCCGTTATTTACTTACCAGCCATAATCCCTCCTCTGCCCTCCCTACAGTGGAATACAGCTGAAGCACCAGCCTGTCTGGGACTGAGCCGAACCCTGGCTGAGGGATGCTTCATGCAAAAGAGGTTTTCATAATGGCAGAATCCCCTCATTTGCAAGCCCAGTGCCAGGGGAAAGAATTGCTCTTATCCTCACAAATTCATTACAGGGGGAAAATAGAAAAAAGGCAAAGAAAGCACATACTCAAAAACAAAATAGCAGTTTGATATAGATATGGAATTCTTGGTATCAAATGTGATGCAAAGGATTTCAGAAGCAGATTCCCTAAATCTTTGTATTCTCTTTGTAGATATGTACTTACATATACATGCAGACATGCAAACTCCATATATGCCATAGTCCCATTAAGCATGGTTGCATGTGTGTGGATGTACACGTACAGTAGTCATTCTCAGGGAGGAGAGCTGTGTTGCTTCACCAAAAGGTGTTTAGAGAGAACTTTGAACACTGTAGTGGTAAAGCCATTCCAGCAGTACAAACCTGGGGAAGATGAACCTCTCTTAACTTTAAATGAACTCTGTGGAGGTTGAAAAAATCTCTTTTCAACACTGCCAGATCTTTGAAGTGGAAATCTGCACATTGTGAGGGAATGACTGAAGTGTGAAAACCACCTGCCCATGAGAAGCCTATAAAGGATACCCACCTGCACCGATCAGTGCAACTATATAATACAAGCTATTGCTGTATGCCAGTCTCTCTTTGTACTGTGTATTTCTCCAGCCCCAACATCAGTATATGGATAATACTGTAGCAGTATGGAGTTGCCTATCAAATGCAATGTCACAAGACCACCCTGGCAACGTAAAGGGCCCAAGGACACAGAACGGGGTCAGCCAACTTTGCTGGTGGGCTGACACAGGGTAAGAGGACAAAAAGCTTCATAACCCAGGGACACAGAGAAGTCTTACAATGAGCAGAGATTGGATATCTGAGTGGTTTGGGTTTACTGAGCATGGCAGAATTCATAGGGAACTTAATTGTGAACAGAAGTTGACCCTGACAAATGTTTCCTCTGTTTTTCGCTTAAGGGAGAGAAACCCTCTTGTTCTGGTTTTGCAAAACTCCTTGCAATAGAGTTGGGTCCCTGCAATCCCGTTGGCCAAGGGACCAGCAGCACCTTCCTGCTCCTGTCTCCACAGGCACAAGGCACTTGCAAGAGTCCAATTTCAAAGCACCAAGGCTGTGATTGAGACCTAAGGCTACATTTCCCAGTGATGTGCATGCCCAGTCTTGTGACTGGGGTTTCTCTCAGTCTTTATTGACTGTTCCCCATCACAGTCACAAGCCAGATTTCAGAAAAGTCTAATCAAGATGAAAGGATGGTGGCAGGCTGCTCGGGTTATGTGATGCCTGAGCAGATAGTAAAATAACACATGGGTAAACGTACTATTAAGCGCTTGCGGTAGATATACATTATTTTCTGCAGTGAGAAAATAACCCTTTATTATTTTTTTTTTCCTTACAGTATCCTCATGCTTCAACTCTTAGTGTAAAGCAACTACTGCGTATATCTAAATTGGAAGGCACACTGTGATGGCTGTTCAGAGAGTCTGACAATGTGATTGGTCGAATGTCCTATAACTTGTGAATTGTGAACATCCTATAAATATTTTAAAACTCCTGCTTCAGCTACAGCCTCACTGAAATCCATACTGAGGCTTCATTTTCCTGACAGCTGCCTTCAGAGTTGCAATTCTGTCTGGTCTTGCTGTTGCAAAACTTAATTGAGAAAAACAGGTAATTGCTGGTTTGAGTCTACTCTCGAAGTATTTGGTTTAAGCTGGTATTGCAGTCACCACACCCTTCTTGCATAGACTTGTAATCGCGGACCGTTTTCCCAGACCAGTGGGCTATAAGTCCCTTTACAAGTAACTTTGCAATATTGTCAGGGATTAGTTGCACCAAACATTTATTCTGAGGCTGTGGAGAGCAGCTAGCTGGAGTTTGCAGCCCTCTGATAAAAACAGTGCATATTCTACCCCCTTGTTGCTCTTGCGATATGTGTGTGCGGTATCTTCCATGCCTCAAACCTAAGGCTCCATGAGAAGTGGGTGAGAAGGACAGTCCCCTGGACAAGGCACAACTGCAGAGCCAGGCTCAGTTGCCTCCTTATTCCCAGATGATTTGACAAGTATTTGCTTTACCTTGCAAATTGATTATCCCTATTTTAAAAAAAAATGGTTATAATAACATTTCCACACTGTGCAAGCATGCTGGGAAGATAATATCCACTGAGGAGGGAGAAGCGTTCAGAACAGCAGTGATTAGGATTGAATTTGTGCATAAATCAACAACAGTGAAACACCATTGAATAATCTCTGCCTCAAAGCAAAATTTGACTTGCCTAATGATCTCATTTTGTCTTTTTGGGTGACTAAAAGGTTACGATAATCTCCAGGGATCCTGTAATTCCTCCAATGAATGGCTACTTACGGTAAAGGCTACTTTTTCTACACAAACATGAAGGAAATTAGAGTTTCAGGGCTCAGTGGCTGGAGCGAGTTTCCATAACAGTTTTGGGTACAAAAAGAATACAGCATCTGCCCCACTGTCATTCCATGAGGATCACTGATACAGATGTGTAAATTAACCCCAGCCTATGTGTAGCAAGTCAGTAATAGCAGGACTAACAGAAAGAAGTGTGGCTTTTAAAAAAACATACGCTCTAAGATTCAGCATAATTTACTGGTTGGCTTACATATTATCTTCTCACTTACCCGTTCCTACCAATTATCTATAAATATTCACTAGAAAGCTCCTAGACTGACCAAGGATTTAAAAATATATTTTACTATTAACCGATATCCTGTAATATGTATGTGGCTTTCACTTTTGCAGACCTAGACCTAGAATCTTCCACCATCCTCCAAATCCTGCACTTTTCAACAAACCAAAACCCCTGGGCTGAGTATCTCATTGAAATATTTTAGAGTCACTCTAGTCGTGTCTTTGTTTTCTGCACTCTATAGTAAGTACCAAGCAATTACTCTGTGGTTATGTAATCTGTAAAATTGATCTGCTAACTAAAAGCCTGATTCACTGACAAAGAAAAAGTAAAGGCAAGTGAAATGTCTTCTGTAAAGGTTAAGTGCATATTTTATTTGCAACAGAGGATTACAGATCTTCCCAGCAAAGTTTTGTGTATCTGAGCAGCCTTATAAAAATGAAGTTTCTTTATTTAAAAGCCATAGTGCTGTAGTTAGTGAATTTACTGAATCCTGACTGCTGTGGATGGTCTCAAGGGTAGATTCTCCAGTGCCTAATAACATGATTGCGTTCCTCATGTATCACTTCGTTCCGTACGGATGTTAACTCTCATCTGTCTTCCCTACTGGGCTGCCTGTTTCCACAGAACTTCTGGGACCTTTACTGTACTTGTAGAACTTTACTTCTTTGTCAAATTTTTGAGTAGCCACAAGTCCAAAAGTGAGCAGGGCAGACACATGTACAGCATAGTCACATCAGATTTGTTTGCAAAGAAAAATGTAGAGCAAAACTTGTCTGAGCAGAGAGCAACTGCAATGTGAGGTAAAGCTGGAGATGGCATAAAGCGTTCACCCTCTTGCTCTGCACCTTCTGCTTTCTGGGGCTCACATGAAGAGAGGACATGGAAAACTCTTCTTCCTTGTGCTTAGTATTTCAGGCTTTGCTGGTAACAAGCTGATTCCCTAGACTACAAATCTGTTGCCTCTGAGGACAGGTGGGACACCATTAGTTCATATCAGTATGATATGAACTCCACTTAGTACAGCACAGCAAAGTTTTATCCTGAAAAGAACCCAGAATTTATTGTTGCATATAGCACATCTTGCTCAAATATTTAGAGCGAAAATCATTTGTGTAACTTGTGTATGTGGTCTTGCAATTTGTTACAACCTTTCTGCAGCACAATTACCCCTCCCAAAAGACCACAGGGTGGAAGAGGAGGCATAAATCTCTAATCTTTGCAGTCAAAAGAAAATGTGCTCCATATCATGTGAGATTCAACTAAATAGAGATATGGATCCCATTTTTAAGCAGCTTTCAACTGGTAAGCCAGCCTGTAAACCAATGGCACTAAATTAAAGCAGCACACAACCTTTTCTAGAGCAAGATGAAACGATGTTTAAGCACCCCACCAGTTAATGGGTGATTAGTGTAGCCTTTGCTCATTACTCCATCCAGAAACTTGCTCTCAGTCAAATGACATGCAATGAGAAATGTTTTAATTGTTCCTAAATTATTTTGCGGTAATTAGTCAGCTGCCATGCTAAGGACAAGAATAAGCTGAGGATAATGGCAATATTTCGTGAAGAAATATTTGTACCCAACAGTGATTACCTAAAAGCAAGGTAATGCTTTGCAGTTCTGCACGGGCCTGGGAGGATGTGTGCTTGTACCATCGTCCTCAGTCTTTGCTGTATGCTGTCTGAGTACTTAATCAGCTGAGCACAAATGCCAAAATTCTGCCCTTTTTTACATCTTGGGTCATGCTTCATACTTTCTCCAAGAGTTAATAACTACAAAAAGCATAAATAGGGGAACTTTATATAATCTTTAGGCTGTGTGACCTCCATTGTAAGGTTAAATCATGTAACCACAGTTGTCCACTCCATTGCCCTCCATTTACATTGATGACTTGATATGTCTGTCATTAGTTGTTAACTATTGCAGCACGGCTCTTGCTTGAAGGTTTCTTGGCAAAATTTGAAACCCACAGAAACAATGCTATGAATTATGGCTGCTGCGTCTTAGTCTGTCTAATGGTAATACAGGGATGGGTTTCAGTTTGGAAATGAAAACTACCTCTAAAATTGAATATATGCAGATAATTCTGTGAATGCGTGAAATGTTTTGTGTTTGTGTATTTGCAGACTTATACATGTAGTTTGATGTTATTTCATTAATGATAATGAACAAAAAATAGGTAAAGACATGACTCAACAAATTGTTCAGAATCAGAACACTCCATAACTTCCTTGATAACTTTTATATTTCTGGGCATGAAACATATAATTTCTTCTGTAATCATAATTTTGGGATACTCCCAAAATCTTCCATGCTAACCTAATAAATGTGTGTTTGCTTTATCTAGTGCTAAATACTATGCAAGTCAAACGTAATTTTTTTTTTCTGAATACAGTTACCAATAAAACAGTGTCTATCCTGGACAGGTAATTGAAGAGCTGGCACTAATCCTGTCAATGAATACAAAAGGTACCACAAAAGGTAGGCCAGCAGCTTTTCTTCTGTAGTAGTAACTTGCACAGTGCATCCTGGGTTTTTTCCCTCTGTCTAAATCAGGCAGCTGTACAGCAATTACTGTCAGCGTAAATTGAGCAAGCTTGCAAATTGTCTTCAAAGTCGTCCAAGAAAGCAACTTTATCCTTCAAAGTAACTGAAATATTATGTTGATACTGTATGCAATTATTCAGATAATTTATAAGTTTTCTTTGGGACAAGTTAAGTGCACTTTGTGTGTTTTATCTGGATGACTCCTAATGCATGGAAATGTGAATTATTCATAAGTTGTCTTTTGGTTCTAGGAGTCTTTATATAGCTTTGTTTGCTAATGCATTTGATAGGCTATTTTGTGCACTAACACGTTATATAGATAATGCTGGCAATAAAATAAATGCTAAATTATACATTCTGTAGTTCTGCATTAAGAGCTAGTACAGTGTGCTTCATCATTTTTCCTCTGTTCTACTTCACAAATCTAAAGATAATTGATACTGTGAAACTATCATCTAACTCATCGAAAATACGCTGCTGCTGAACTATTACTGTACATGTTGATGTAGAACTGGCGTTGTTGACCAATTTGTTAAAGCAGTGAAAACCTAAATATCTAACCTGGAAGCTTCAATATAATACCCAGAGTCCTTTGGGGGCTTCTTAAATTTGTAATATGAGCAAATAGAATTTATAGTTATCATCCAAACAAAATAACTGATAATAATCTTGAGTGCTTGTGTGTGAATGTTGACCTTTTGCTAAACTGATGACCTAACTCTCCCTTCCACAAAGAAAAAAAAAAAAAGAAAAAAGAGGAGAGAACAACCTCCTCAATTTCTCAGCCAAAAGACTCAAGATCTAAAGGTCTACAAACATTCGTTGCTTCTTTTTGTATCACAAAATATTCCTTCTGAATTAAAACATTGCCAAGGCAACATCCATTAGTCTTCCATTGCAACACAGTGAGTTTTTCCAGGGAACCTACTTAATTTGGTCAATACGGTGCCTTGGAGCTGCTAAGTGAAGCAGAGTTCCATTTTACTAGTGTCTGTTATGAACACAAAAGGTGGTTCCTACTGGGAAGAGCCTGCTCATTGCTTTCCTGACATGTTGTTTGCAGTATGAATAAGCCAAAGTGATTTAGGGAGGACTCTGCAAATACAGAGAGCCCTACATGAATGTGCAGATGGCACAGTAGCTGGCTCCAGCTTCCTCCTGCCGGATCCTCTGAGGTAGTAGCTCCCTCATGACTTTCCCCAGTTAAGCATTGCTATGATAATAAATTACAAGCAGCTTTAATACAGTATGGAGTTTCAAGTGCTTCTCCTCAGTTGGTAACTGAGTTAACAGTCTTCATTCACGCTCTGTGGCACTTTGCCCTGCTGGATCTCCTGAGAGACTTCAGCACCGTGGCTGTTAGGCAGGGCTAAGCCCTTTGCTTTAGGCTGTTCAGGCTGTCCTTGGAAACAGTTGCTGACAAGTTAGCATTGCTCATGGTCATTTTCATGAGCAGGGTTGTCTTAATAGATATCTGCAATCTCTCAAAGTCTTTATTAAGATTTGTATCTCCTTTCTACCGGCCATTTTGATGCAGGTTTGCTCTTCAACTCTGGGTTTGCACAGCTAGATTGGGCGTATCTTTCCCCTCAACAGTCAGCATTCAAAGGAACTGTTGAATGACTTAAACCCTATTGCAGTCTTCAATACACTTGGCAGTGCTGACTCGGCCCCAGGTGTATAAAGTGGACCCTTGCAGATTTGAGCACTTTGGGATCACAGCATCATTCGTCTTGGTGAAAGTTCCTATTATCAAAATGTGGCTTCTGTGGTGGATATGTATCCCTCAGGTATGCTGAGGAGATTTTTCACTGGAAACAGATATTTCAACAGAGACAGCAAAAGAAACAGTAATCCTAGCAGGCAAATACCAGACACAAAAATACCTGAATTAACAACAGAGCCAGGAGCAGGAACCATCTTCTAAATTAGAGATATTACCTTTTATGTGGTATTTATAATTGTGATTCCAGCCTAATGTCTTGGAAATTTCCATAGCCATTTGGATCCTTAGGTCACGCTCTTCTCTACCGTATGAAAGATACATTTCCTTACAGTTACCTGAGCACCTTTTAGTGCTAGCCCTGTATGCTACCTTTATGCTCTTGTTGAGAGGCACTAGAGTAGATGGATGTCCTGTTGCATATGTAGTAATTGAATCACAGGGGAAAACAGTTGCAATTTTGCACAGGTTGTGTTCAGCTTGAGCCTGGCACCAAAGCCATGTTCCAAGTCCAGCCTGAGTCCCGCTTAGTGTCCAGTTTGCTAGTTCCTGTCAAAAAGGTGTTCATCCATTANCTAAGGGGAAAAAAAAAACCCCAAACCATAATGCACTAAACTACATGTACAATGCTATTAATTCATTCTCAATGCCCTATAAGCATTTTTGTGAATTCTCCAGCCTAAGCTGAGTCTGGTCTCAGGTTGCATAAATAAGAAAAAATTACTGTTCATGAACATTTTTAGCATATGGATTCAAACTAACCTATCATAATTAACTCGGAGCTGCTTTCCCTTAGTTTTTGAAGAAAGGAGCAGTCTGAAATATAACTAAAAGCCAAAGAGGATTTGTGGTGCACATTTTTCCAAGTTCATACAGACCACACAAATTTTTATTCAGTTGGCACCATCCAGATTCATTTATTAAACTTTTTCCATTTCTCTTTTATGGATTCATATACCTCCCACTCTGATATAAACCAAAAGGATCCCATTAATAGCATTATACCTGTATAAGTATACCTGTTTATCCTCACTTGTGAACTGAGCTTTTAAGTAGTTGAAAAACAGTGTGTGTTAACATTTAATGAGTTAGATTAACAGTTATTACTTGAAAACAATCTTCCATTGATTTTTTTAATTTGCTAAGGTTTCTCAGTGATGTGTGGAAATGTTCTCCTTCCCCACTGCATTCTTTCCTTTTGTTACAGACTTTTATTGCTTCTGATAACTTGGTTAGTAGTCATTTGAACATAATCATTCAGGGGAGCTGTGCTTACCAGAAAAAACTGCAAGAGAGAATTTCTACTTTTGAAAAAGTGATAAAAATAGTGTTTTGTTTTGTTTTGTTTTGTTTTTTAAAGATTGCTTCATTTTTATCTTAGAATTTCAGAGCTTTTCTGAATTTCCAGGGGAGCCATTGGTTACAAGTCATCAGATTGTAATTGTTAAACTCTCTTGAATCAAGAGTGTGGATGGATGAGTAACTTTGGAGGGGATCCAAATCTTTATAAACTTTGTGAATTAGGATATAAGCACTTATTAAAACATATCATTATTCAATGAATCCTTAACATAATGGGAGCCTGGTTTCTAGATTACTTAATCTTTATGCTTATTAGTCTACAAAATATTTCCAAGCACAGTAGAATATACTAATAAGGGTTACTGCTTAAACTCTAGCTTAGGAACCTGTTTCTCCATTGCCTTGTGACTCGAGTGGTCTTTTTACACTAAGGAAGATTTAGGATGAAATACTCCTAAATTAGAATTCTCCATTCACATCACTTGCAGTCTGAAGTTACCCCATACTTTTTTCATGGAGATGTAGTTATATGGCAACAGCTGCAGGGTCATATGTTGCACAGCTTCCTGGGGTTGAGAAGAGTGTGGAGATATTGAACTTTAGAGGACCTGTAGGAGATAATGCGGTTAAGGACCAGAGGTATGTAGAATATAACCACAGTGTCAGTCCTAATGAGGATTTAACACGTGCTCCTAATGAAGAAGGGTCAGCGTGGTGTTTCATTGAGAAGCTTTGCCCATTCTGTTCCCTTATGGTCCCTCTAGAGCATGTTATAGCTCAGTATGTAACAACAGAAGAGAAGTAGGGTGCTCATTAAGCTTGTCTTGAAGCCCTAGGAATGTCAGCACACACAGACCTGCTGCAAGGCACAGGTCTGATAGAAAATTTCATTTACCCGGTTGTACCCTGCTAGCTGCCATCTCCTCATGGAAACGACTGTTGTGGACTAGTCCTAATCATATAATAGGTTTGAAAAGACATTTTTCATGGAACAGGATATGGAATGGAGTGTTGAACACTTCGGAGATATTCTGATCTAGATTTTGCTTGGCTTGATTCCTAATTAAATAGGCACACCCAAAAGAAGAGAATTTGTAGAATAAATTGCAACTGTTAATCCATTTTTAGAAGTAAAATTTCAGGCAGGTCAACTGTAGAATGACAGCAGAAGGACAAATGAGGGGGAGAGCTGGGCAGCTCTGAAAAGTCAGGACTAGTAAGAAATACGTGATTAGGAAAGCTATTTCCTAAATATTCCTATTGCCCCAAGAAGTAAGGGGGCTTTGTACTTACCTCTTTTAATCCATCAGCAGAAGCTACTCACTGTCTCTTTTTGTGTGCCATACACTTATCCAAGTTGAAACCAATGTGGATTTGTTTTGTTTGGGTTTTTTTTTTTGTTTGTTTTTGTTTGGTTTGGTTTGGTTTTATTTCATTTCCTGTTTATTTCTTCTCTGCTTTCCTTGTTGGGAAAACAATTTACAGAAGCCAAGAGTTGTGGATTTCAACTCTCCAATTTATTTGAAACACAACACAGCAGCCAGACTTTTAAGAAAGAGCAAATCTAATCTCTTCAGAAGTTCTTTCCTGTCAAGATATAAATTGCAGAATCTCCCAAATATAGTGTATAGAATCATTGTTAAGGAGATTAGGCCAATTTGTACAATTGGTTCTAGAATCCCCTAATTTAATAAAAACATGAAGTAAGTGTGGCCATCCTGAGGAGAAGAGAGAATATTAATGAGGCAATCATAAGATTTGATCTCCAAAAATAATTTGATTAGTTTTTATTTTAACAGGGTAATTAGAAAAAAATATTCACATTTTACTGATTTCATTTCCTATAGTCTGTATAAGGACATAAAAATATTAATAAAAAGTCTATGTGGAATACTAATTTAGGTATATCTTATGTTCCCTACTTAAATTTTGTGTTCGTCATTATTCTTCATGTATTGCAGTGCTTTACAGCTGAGATTTCTGAGATATACACTTCCCACTGACATTAATGGGAATGGTACATCAAAATCCACTAGGTGGCTTTGAAAATTTCAGATATATTTTCAGTGTACTGTGGAAATACTGCTGAATTTATCCTTACACCACCCCTCAGAGACAGGTAAATATCCCTTAAACATATATTATTGAAGTTGAACTGTGCAGAACAGAAATGTGAGAGACATAATGGACGTAATCCTATTGACTTAATCTGGCATTGGAGGCATAATCATGAGCCAAAACCATTAAGCATTCATCAGCAAAACTAGCCTGATATCATATTTGCCTAACAGTATTTTAAAAGATGAGTCGGAAAAAGATCTGTGCCACTCTGATCTCTTTTTTTGGTGTGTGGAGGATGGGGAGTGCATTTTCATACATTTTGAAGTGAAAACCAAAAAAAAAGTATTT